>OX578136.1:66141229-66258729 GCA_951213105.1 Amaurobius ferox
AATCTAAAATCAAAATTTTACATAAAATTTTAAATAACAGAAATTGTTCATATGAAGTTAGGCGCCAAGCTGCCCCGCATCATCGAACATTATATAATATTCAAATGGTAAGTTTCAAACCTGATAAAACATAAATGAAACCCAAGAAAGAGAACAAGAAAAAAGTATAGTACCAAATGATGACCGGGGGAGGGGGGTGTTGTGACCCCCTCACCCCGGTTAATCATGCTTTACGCCATGGCCACACTCTTGGAATTGGAACTCTTTATCTTGGCCCATTGTGTCTGTAATTATATGGTTAATTGACACACGCAGACCATTTATCCGTTGAAACTAATCGCAAGATGTTAGAAAAGTATAACTGTTAACCATAATCCTTTCTGAACCATTGAATATATATATATAACAGATAAAATGTAAAGAGGTTGGGAACAAAATGTCTCCACACTATACAATTCTGCCAAAGTCAAAGTAAATTACTACAAAGGACAAGGTGCGTAGCTGCTTTTACATCCAAAGTGGAAAACATTGAATAAAATGGAATTAAAAAGACGGGGATGACCATATGTCTTGCATAAAACGGTAGAGGAGGATTGCGACTCCTCTTTCCCGTTTAAAAGCAGCTTTTATAGCTCGTGCAAATGCTCACGGCCCCAATGCAACACAACGGTCGGTCCCACATATGTGCAGAGACGAAAGCACCATACAACAGGACAGGAAAGAACAACGACCAGGAAAGTTGGAGATAATGAGGCGCTACACAATATCCATCTGTTCAAGAAAGAATTTTCGCGCATGCGTGTAGAGATAACAGTACCGCATATCGATTATTATATTCCAATATCACGATTGAATGTATCTCTGATTTCTTGATCTCTGAAAACAGAATTATAATAACTCTTCAAGAAATACTTGGGATAATGTTTTTTTATAGCTTCTTTTATAATTTTCTGGTTACATTCAGTGCAGTCCTTTTTGAATGTGTTATAGACTATGACTGTGTTATAGTTTCTCTTGAAATGTCCGATAATAATGTTCCTAAAAACATTCGTAGTAAGATTAGATGTCCAATCTATGATATGGTTGATCTTAATTTTATATAAGACACGTTTGTCGTATAATGTAGTATATATACCTTGTTGTCTATGTTTTCTAATAGAAGGGTCCAAAAAACTCACCGTTTTATCGTCAGTATCCTGATTCTCCATAAGCTCCAATTCTTTGGATAGAATGCGAAATTGAACTTAGGAGTGTTCTTGAAATACCCCAAGAGCACGTCATCGACGTAACGGAAGTATGGCATTTCAGACAATATATGAGTGCCTTTTTCAGATTTTGATAAGTATATGTCTGCCAATATCGATGAACAGCCGCCTCCCATGGGTATACCTTTAATTTGTTGATAATATTTATTCCCGTCATGTAATCTATTTTCCTTTAGAACCAATTCCACGAGATCTAAATACCTGCGATAGGTGATAAATTTCTTTAAATCGTATTCTTCATGCAACTCTTTTAAAATAAGATAAAACTGAGTTAAGTCTATATTGTTGAATAAATCACGAATGTCAAGACTTTTGAAGCTTATATCTTTATGACAAAATTTAAGTCTATTAATAACTTCTTGTCCGTTATTGATCATAATGGCATTCTGTTTTTTATATCAAATATGACATGCTTAAGAATATCTAAAAGTTTCTGATTGGCCTGTGTTAAGTAAGATCCACAACCGACGGTTATGGTGCGAAATTTTATAGGATTTTTGTGTAATTTCGGAATGAGTACGAGATACGGGAACTTAACAGATGTTAAAGTTATACCAATACATTTGTATAATGCCTGAATTCTTTTAGCCAAAACCAATCCCTTATTGGGCAAAAGTGCATACATTGTACGATCTTGGTATACATGATTTAATGTATCAACGTAGAATTTTTACATGTAAAGGCATAATTTGAGACTATTTTATCAGTATATGTTAATACGTAACTTTCCTTAAAAAGTTTGAGAGAGGGTGGAACTGCAGATCTTTTAATTTGTAGGTTTCGTTGTTGGTAATATAGACTGAATATTTTGGATAGTTGATATTTCCATTCATAAAAAGTTGGGATTGGTAAACTATATTTCACTGCTAATTTGTAAGTGAAATGATTTAAGTCGTTGTTAAAGTCGTTAATCACATTGCTGTATTCTTGTGTTCGATACTTGGTTTCCAGTTGAAACATACGTTTTAGTTTATGATCATTTACGATATCCAAATTGCCTGTAATTACATGATTATGAAAAGGATCTTTGCATATATTCTCTTGACATGTACAGTCGTCTGTTGTATATGCATTTGAATTTTTACAGATTTGGTTGTAATTAAAATATTTTCTTCCGTTTGTTTGAACGAAATGATAATGAACTTTGATCTTAATATTTGCTATTGGCAAAATATTATCAATATTGGATAGTATTGAGTTAAATGGAATTTCTTCATACTTTTTATTCTTAAAAGTGGTGATAAAATATTCCTTACTTTTTTGCGTTGTTGTTTTGAGATCTAATTCAATTTGGAATTTTCCAGCTCTTGACTTTATCAAATCCAGCATTACATCCACTCGATTAATCATTTTTTCTATCTTTATATATATATATATATATATATATATATATATATATATATATATATATAAACCTTAAAAGATGACAAAAATCTCACTTTAAAGGCGCGACGCTAGCTTTGTATCTCGACAACACTCTTGGAGACCGGTATGTTAAACACTTGCTACAAAATGTAAAACACTTGCTACAAAATGTCGAAAGGTCTTAGCCTGAAACGAAATATACTACTCTTTGTAAAAATTGCAACACCATAAAGGAATCATCAGAATTGAATGAAATTTATTCCTCAAACGGCCTCTATTGATACAAATAAACGATTAAATTTGCAAAGCAAAAATAAATAAATAAATAAAAATATTACATATCGAAAATCAGTGTTTGGGAAAACCAACACTTGCTGAATTAAGTGTTTTTATACGACGTGACATCGAATCAAACAGATTTTGAATTTGTACCTGAAGAAGAGCATTCTAGATTGCTTCTATCCGAACCCAAATGTTAGTTGTATTAACTACGATACGAGCGTCACTAGCTAGACACCGACGGTCGAAATCCCAGACATGTTCAATAGGCGACATATCCGATGAATAGGCTGGCCAAGGACGAACCTGCATCTGTTATGCAGAAAAGAAGTCTTGAACATTTCTAGCAACATGTGGAACGGCATTGTTTTGTTGAAATACAGCTCCAGGAATACGCTGAAGGAAGGTTACGATTTCGAGATCCAGAATTTCTCTGATGCACCGGTTCCTGTTGAGATTACTTACAATTCTTAGCAAAGATCGTCCAAGATAACCAATGGCGTCCCAGACAATCGCGATTGGCGTTCGTCCAGTATGACGCTGTATAACGCACTCCGAAGTGTGGCGTTTACTGTTATAGTATCTAACGTGGATGCGGACATCACTGTACCCCGAATTAAAGCGGGAGCCATAGGAAAAGATGACTTGTTTCCAATCAGCATACCAATGTCTATGTTGATGAGCTCATTGTAGCCGCAGGAGTTGATGGTTTTGCGTCAGGGGAATCCTGTACAAAGGAATTCTTACACAGTCCACAATGCTTCAGACGCCTACGAATAGTTGAATCAGACAATGTCTGTAGCAGTACTCCAATATTCTGCCAACTGTTGGAATGGAGCTGCACAGTTCATGAGGTGTCTATTATCCCGTGCTGAAGTAACATTTCGTCGTCCACTGCTGGCTTTGCAACTCGTTCGGTTCTCTTCAGTGCACTGCTTCTATACTCGGATCATTGTCATGGTTTTGCGTTTCACACGATCTGCTATTGCATAATAAAAAAAAATCCTAAAGAAACAGTTTATCAGCGTTTTCATTCACGATTTTTAACCCTTACAACCTCTATCAGCCCCTTCAAGGAAGCGATGAGAATGTGATGATCTATTACGATATCTTATGGAGGTGGTGGAGTTTCTGCCAAACCTCGGACCAAATTAATACTTCTGCATATGTGGGTCTATGACGGAGGGAAAAGCAGTCGGAGGAGTCATGAGGTCGAATTTTCTCCCTTCTGAGTCTCCAAGCAAAACTTTGAAGGCCATAGCTCGTAGCGCTTGTGAGTAATTACTATTAGCAGTGTTGCACTGTCATTTTAGTGATTGTAACGAGCTTGATATTTTTTCTGCTTTTAAAACTCCTTTAAACTGAAAAATGAGTTTGTGCCAGATCGATAAATGTATTATTCAAGAATTATTAGAAATGTTCTTTTCAAGCAGAAATTTAGCAAGCAAGATAAAATAATAAGGAACGGAGGACCAATCCATCTCTGGCAAAACTGAAAAGGATAAGGTAAACACTTATACTCGGAATTTTTAGGTTGGTAAACAGGGTGTCAAACGTCTGAACACATTATTTTGCTGGTTTTAATGGGTTTTTTTTAAATTATAATACTGGAAGGTGTTATATCTTAATATTTTCACAATTTTGATTATTGGATCGAAAATATTAAGAATTTGACGTTTATTCATTGTTGGAATTAAATTTAGCATTTCGCAGAATATAAGCAACTCTTTAGAACTTTCGACAAGTCCTCAGCGAAATTTTTTTACTTTTTTGGCACAAAATTCCCAGCCCTTGTTTCAATAAATAACAAAACAGTAGTAACACTATTTATTGTCATTACTATAATCGCCATTAAAACCCTTAAGTATTGTAGTGCGATGGACAAGTATTGTAGTGCGATGGATGTGTGGGGGGAAGTAATATACATTTTCTCATGACTTACATTCTAAACCAGAATTCAACAATGTTCAAAATAGTTTTACATACTATCATCATGCATAGCTCCAAATATTAATGTACAATTCGATGCGAGAAACATTGCGCTTTGGATCTTGTAGACTATTAAAGTCTACAAGATCTACAAGGTCTTACAATTGTAGACTATAAAGTATATCTCTGTTAAAAAATCCATTGCATCATATTACGAAATCATATGCCGATCAATCAGATTTTTACTTTCTCATACGTAGTATTAAGAAAGTATTGTTTTTTTTCACGAAAATTTTCGATTTCGAGACTTTGATGTAATATATGTTTTAAGACCTCCTGAACACGCTTTGATTATTTTTGGAGGGATGTCCGTCTATCTATCTGATGTCTGTAGTCGATGTCTTGTGTTCACAGCAGCAGCCTCAAATATTAATGGATTTTCACAAACTTGTTATCCGGCTTTATCATTAAAAAATCTAGAACTTGCTAAAATGTTTTTAAATTCGAGCGAAAACTTCGAAATTTTATATTCTTTTAACATGGCAGCAAAGAACACAATTTTACATAATCATGCATAAAATGGTTTATTTATGATTCAATGATCACGATACTTAATAGTTTCAATCATTGTTGTGAAAATAAGCTGGGATGCAATTTTTTTTTGTTTGTGACGTCATTACCCCCTCCCCTTGGGTTGCAAGTTACTCTTTATGGGTACATTGTCAAGTATGTATTAAACGAAAAATTTCTTTCATGCCCTTTAAAGGGCTGGTTAATACACTATATTTGTAATCATTTAGATCTATCATACAGAATTTTTAATAATTTTCTTGTAAAATTTTAAATAAAAATATTTCCGGTATGAGAAAGGAAATTGAGTCACATTCCAATTAATTTTATCTTATTTTTATTATATTATCAGTCTAATTAATTACTAATGGTGGAATAGAGAGGATCAAACTGAATCTATTATGAACCCATGATATAGCTATTACTCTTATTAGTTTGATATTATATCCATGAAAATTTATGAAAGTTTATATTTACTCAGCATATTCAGCTCGACGAAACAACACACTTCCTTAATTTCATTAATTAGAAAATTGTTTCACACACCAGGTGTTTAAAATCCAATATATATCAGATTATCAACTATCGTGCGCTGAAAATTTAAGTGGATTCCTAATTTGCTTTGAAAGGTCGATAATAAAACTTTGAGAGGACAAAAGGGGGTACATGTGGATCAACTAAACCCTAAACGATTTTCCTGTCACTCGAACATTTCCCTAAACAAACGAGCTATTTGGAAAGTTTCAGTTAATTAGCAATTTTGAGCTGTTTAGAAATCTATTGTGTAAATTCTGGATTAAGCTGAAAAATTTCTGCTGCTCACAGCAAATTCATGTTTAAAGGCATTCATTGAATGAATATTTAATCAGGAAAAATAATTTACTATACTAGTTTGAGCATAGGAATATGGTTATATAAGGGCTATGGTTGTACTCATATTATTGGTTTGGGTGTCACTTTCGATGATACTTTTAACTTTCAGATTCATATCGACAATACTATTAAAAGAGCATACGAAAGACTTGATTTCACCCTAAGACGATCTCGTGTTTTTGCCCGGTCTGATACTATTATTTGTATCTTTAATACCTTTGTTAGGCCAATATTGAAATATTGTGCAATGATCTGGGACCCTGTTTAAGGTCTGCATTCTCAACGAATAGAAATCGTGCAAAATAAACTTTTAAGTACTATGGATTACAGATTGTCTGGCTATTGTCCTTCTGATATGCATATGAGTGAACTCCAGACGGAAATATAGTTTAATGTCTCTTAAAAAAAGAAGAAAATGGTCCTACCTTTTGTTTTATTATAAAGTTTTAAATAACACTATTGATTGCCCCATCTTACATTCATGTCTGGAATTTCATATACCTGTTAATAATACAAGGAAAACAATTTTGTTTTACAGTACTACTGTTACACAACTACCTTAAAATGCTATTCTATCTATAAATTTGTTGATATATATAATACCTATTGTACTGATATTGATATATTTAATTTGACTGCTGTCTGTTTTAAGAAAACCTGTTTGAATGCACTTGACATGTATACGGCTTAGTATTCTTGTATCTTATATTCTGTTCTTTTCATTTTTGTGTGGCTACTGTAACTGGATTTCATCTGTAGTTGCCACGTAAATTGTATAAAATAAAATAAAAATAAAATAAAAATTACGTAAGATCAGTTACAAACACTGTTAACATTTTGATATTATCAAGTGGTTTAATTACTGAAAATCCATAAAAATAAGTGTGGTTAGACAAGTGGATGCATATCAACTTATCCCACCTTGGTGCAGGTTGATACTGATAAGAAAAACTTTGCTGTAGTAACAAAAACTTAAACCAACAGTTTTTACAGAGCACAAATTATTATTTTGCATGTTAATAATGCAAAGAGTGAAAATATTCAAGAAAACTCAATTCTTACTTCATTTTCAATCACAATAAATAAAACTGCTGTTTATGATAATATAACTTCTTAATATTTTCTTAAATAAAGCAGCTGGTATTCATTAATATTCTTATGTTTGTTTCATCTAAGGAAGTAATAGAAGTTTATATTTATTTTTAACATGTTTAACTTGAATATTACGTACCAATTCCGAACAGTTATTTCCAGAATAAAGATTAATTGTATATTTTCCAATAGCTAAGCACTTTGAAAGACAAGACTCGCCAGAAGAGGCCGACACGTGGACCATCTTACCGTCATACAACGCTGCCCCATAGCTCTACATTGCAATCTTTTGCCCTCAAATTAGGAGGTGATTTTAGTAAGGTGGCGTAACCCCATTTCCTCTAACATCAACCTCTCGGATGGACGTTTGGACCCACATATTTAACGTACTCTACTACGCGTAGACACGGGGAAAGTTTGAGGCAGCTCCGGTAATCAAACTCGGGTCCGAATATCACTGGACTATCCCGCCCCATAAAAATTATAATTCCTTAGATGTAATTGGTGCAAGTTAAATGCATCCTCCCATTTGAGATGTATCAAATTGCGTAAATGTATCTATAACACAAGTTTAGTACCTTCAAACTACTGAATTAAGAATATCGCCATCTTCTGACATCCAATAACAACATTTCCCTAAATTATAATGCGGTTTCAGTCTGAAATACAATTAAAACATCCTATTACTTTCCTTATATACATAATGTATAAGGAAAATATTGTGACGGGGCCGAAAATTCGAATTCGAGTTTTCGACGCGAGAGCACGTTTCAAGCATCCCTGATCACGAATCAAACATTTTTGAAGTGATGTCTGTGTGTGTGTGTGTGTGTATCAGTGGGCCTGTGGAGACGATAACTGACGAACGAATGAACCGATTCGAACGAAATTTGGTACAAAAATCACAATCCGTAAACACTGGAAGCTTATTGTTTTTAAACGTAATCGAATGTTCAGAACCCGCCTAAATTTTCGAGTGAAATTTTGAAAAATTCGTCAAAAAATCAAAACCGCTAATAAAGTTACGCAAATAGACATTTCTTATGTAATTTTTCATTAGAAAACGATTAACATAAAATTTAGAACGCTAACATGAACCGTTCTCGAGATATTTAACATTTTTCAAAAAAATTATCAAAAAGTCATATAACATAAAAAAAATATATTTCCTATTGAGAAACATGTTCACTTTTCATATGTAATACCATGCGATAAATTGGGTGACATCATTCTCGTGGATCTAGCTCGTTCCATTCATGAGAAAATATACTTCGAGAAATACTTTTGTATTTGAACGCCAATATTTATCTGTTATAAGAATAACTTATTTCTCCGTCAGTAAAGCTTGGCGAGATTTTGGCGACGAATTTGGCAGAATGCCGCCAACTTGGCGACTTTTTGAAATGTTGCCAAATTAGCGAAAATCTTGCCAAATGGATTAAAATGACGCTGAATCAATGAAAATGACGACTAATTGTCGAAAATTCAATATCTTGGAAAGAATATAAGTATCTACTATAAGAAAAACCTATTTTTTTACTGTAAAAGTAGTAAATTCATTGCATCATATAAGGAAAGTCATGTGTTGCCCACATCAGATTTTTTTACTCGGGAACAAAGTATTTTCAACATGTCATAAATTCAAACCACATAAATAAAATATTGCTCTACTTTCACATGGTTGCTTCACATGATATATGGAACATTTGTGGACAGGATACACTTTCTTAAAATTTTATATATGAAACTTTTGAATGGTGTCTAAACAAAATAATATAATCGAAATGCATTCTACACAGCGGATATATTTTGCCAAAGCATGAATATCCTATCCCTTTATTTATTATCCGGGTCGTCTAAAGAGTGTATAGCGATTACAAGCGACGACTAAAAAAAATTAACCTTGTGGCAGCAGTTCTTACTTTGCAGGTTTTCTCTTTTTGTGAATAAGCTTTTGGTAGGAAAGGGAAGGTTTTGTATTTCCACGAGAAGCCAGTCAAAATTAACTTATTCGGTTTCAAGCTGAAACTAATTCTATTGTTATACATACATGTGTTCCTACAGATGTCAGTAATATTGATATATATATTTATTTATTTACTTTCTCGACATGCATAGTATAATGCAAAGGGAAAGTATTGTGACTGAGTCGAACATTCGAACTTAAATTTAGACGAAAGAGAACCGCTGAACTCAAATGGAAAGTCTTTGGGGTGATATCTGTGCGTGTGTGTGTGCATGTTAGCGTGTATGTACGAGTTTATTAGTGTGTATGTGTGTGTATGCTAGTTTATGTGTATGTCAGTGTGTGTGTGTGTCTGTGAGACTGTGGATGCGATGTCTAATGAATGAGTCAAGTTTTGCAAAATAATTAGGTACAATATACTGGTATAATTATAAATAAACAATTGTTTAAGACATAAGTTTTCACTATAAAACTATTGATACATACTTCACAAAGTTAGTACAGGCCGTTCTCGTGATTGCAATTCTCGTACTTCAGAATGTATAAATTACTAATAAATAAATCACCAAAAATTCCGAACCTTGTTGTTCAGAACGTTGTTTTTCATTAGAAAACGAATCACACTAATATGGACCGTTATCGAGACAATGCATGTTTTAAAAATAAATTCATAAAAAAATTCATGAAATTAAAAAAGTAGTAACTATTATCAAATATATTCACATTCCGTATGTAATATTATGCAACACATATGTTAATATCATTTTAGTGGAACTAATTCTTACCATTCAAGAGAGAAGATACTTTATGAAATGGTTTTATATTGTGATGACCAAGAATTCGTTATTTTAACGGATATTAGTTACATGTCAATTGCAGTTTGATGAGGATTGATCGCGAGTAAATTGGTCATGCTGTTTAGACCTATAAAAAGCCAAAGGCGTCGAATTTCAATTTACTTGGTGTTAATTTAATGCCAAGAATGTTGTACTGTGTATCCAGTACACCATTGTTTAACTGTGTAAGAAGTAAAGCCATTGCATTACGTAGTGAAAGTCAAATGCTGCCCACATAGGATAATTTTTTCCAATATCTAGATCTACTACTATATATTGAATTAAATATCATGGTACTTTCTAAAACATAATTATTATAAGTTGAACTAGTGAGATAAGTAACAAGGTACGTTAAAAATAGCCCTGTTGGATAAAAATTTTTCATCTTTACTGTAGAGTGAAGAAAATTTTTGTTAAATAAATAATATATGCTTTAATTGATAATCTGTGGCTATCTGATTTAATAGTTTTATGCACATGTGGGCAACTTTGAATCTAACAGGACCTACAGTATCGCTATTCAATGCAGGTGTATGTTGCTACCTGCAATATGCGCGCAATTCTAATTCTAAGAATACCATTTTCATGACCATTCTGTAAGCATTAACTGCAGTTTAACGATTTTCTTAGCCACTGCGACAATGAATGCATTCTCATGGAAACACATGTTTAACCAGAATATAAGTCTGGCTCATAATGATCTGAAGAACAGAGCTTGAACCGATCAACAGCAGGCATGTTTTGCAGCTCACGGAAATCTCATGTGAGAAACGTGTGGTTGCAGTCTATGAAGTAGCTGAAAAGGAATTGTTTTCTTAGGAAAGCTTTATGTTTTTGAAAATAAAAATATGCATTTCATTTTTGTAATAAATGATTCTTAAGGAAATAGTTTTCAGTACACAGGAATTTATTATTTCTATGAATAGAAAGTGAAATTTGTTTCACAAGATAATTGATAATCTAAAGTGGCAACACACAGTTGCCAACTATTGAGATATGAGTTCTTCCTTCATCTAAATAAACTTTCTTTTTCTATGGTAGTGGTTTTCAAACATTGTTCATCATATCACAAAACATTAAAAAATATATGCTTGGTGACTTTAAAATTAGCGAGCCAAATTCCACGAAATTCCATAAAACATTATAAGCAGTAAAGACTACACGTTTGAGAGTAGAATGTACTTTTTAATAGTGTTTCGAACGTATCCTCTAGAATCGTGGGTTTACCCGCAGGATACAAGAACGAGTCCAAGTTTCTGGATAACTTTACGTTTATTCACAAGCTCAAAGTAAGCAGGAACAGTAAACAATCAAACACCACTTAAATGTTCCACTAATTTCACAGAATGAGCGACATTATTATCAAAATACTGACAAAAATACTTTCACAAAACAGCAGCTACTATTATCAAAACATTGACAAAAGGCCCAATCCAACGTAGCTTGTGTCACGTCCGTTCGTCAACTCAACTCCAACGGAGAGTCTTTTTATACGTGAGTCTTTTTATAGTATTTCCATAGAAACTTCTGGCAATCTCTAAATCTCAAAGAATAATCCTTCGACGGAGGTTTCTGGAACATTCCGGAAGTCACCAAAAGTCGCCAAAGTGGCGAAAAATCGCCTAATTTACCTTCTTCTAATCGGGAAGTCCTGGCAATCCTGGGATCACGTCATGCTGACGTCACAGACTGTGTTTTCTTTGGCAGGCCTTCAAGACAGACGAAAGAGGCGGTTCCAAAGGAATATTTTGAGTTCGCAACAATATTATGTCATTCACGACGTTAAAAACATTATAATTGGACCAAAGTGCTTTTGGACGTCACAACGTCCTTCATCAGTGGAAATGCAAGGAAACACTCGAAGTTATATATACAGTCAGAAACCGCGAAACAGCAATTTGCATCTGAAAAATATAACACATATATAACGGCAATCCAGAAATACAAAAGCCAAACATTTTAAAGTAGAATTAAAAGCAAGCATAAGGGGAATTTGACATTCAGAAATTCAGACAAAGGTTTAACGCTGGGGAGTTGAGGCCTAATTGTAATATTATTTTAACGTCTTAAATGGTGTAATATCAAAAATACTTTTTACTCTTAAAAGTGTAGTTTTGACTGTTTATAATTTAATATTTTCAGACGCGTTTCCCAACATTTCGTTTTCCATAAAACAGTCCACGAGCTTATAGTTAAGGCTTATGGTTTTAGCTTATGGTCAAGGAAAGGGGAAGTAATGTACTATATTAATCAAAAAATATATTTTTTCCACAAAATTTTGGAATTCAAGCTTCTTAAGAAAATGTGTCCCGTAGATACTTATAAACACGTAGCATTTTCCAAATACAAATGTGTATATTAGGTAGGATCAAAAAGTTCGGAGACTGTGCTGATATCTCCAACCCTGATTGGAGGAGAGGGGAACAATTTTACCGTGGCGTAGAGGCACATGTGACGCGAGATGTGAAAAGGAAAATCCGGTGTTTTTCCAGACAATGCGTGACTGTGAACTGTAGTCCTTCGCGTTCGTCGAAAACGGAAATGGCGTGTGAAGAACAATGTTCGAATATCAACTTCTGCCAGCGTTTGGGGAAATCGCCGACAGAAACATTGCACCTGCTACAGCAGGTGCAATGTTTCATGAATAACTGCAGTTCACTAACTCTCTGTTCTTGGTTATTAATCTTTCTGTTCTTGGTAATTTTTGTTTTTTTGTTAGGTGGCTGGCTGAGATTTGATATTCTGCTATATTAGGGAAGTTGGTAAGGGTTTCGTTGTGTTATTTGTTGCATTGGAGTAGTTGGGATGGTTTCTAGTGGGCAGTGGAATTTGAAGGTTTGGAAGGGAATTGTATCTTCCTGTATTTTAATTTGGTAGTTGGATTTTAGACCACAGGATTCGATCTTTGTTTGATTTATTTAGATTTGTTGCTTCTGAGCCTTGGGTGCCTGTTTTGAGAACAGGGAGGCACCGGGAGGATACCCTTTTGTGCTCGATAGTGGCCTATGATTTTATCTTAAAATGTTTTATTAGGTGAATTGTAGGTATTTTGGGGATATTTGTATGTTTGGCCCTCTGGGAAAACTCTTTATATAATGCAGTTGTTATATGAGGGGGTTGTCTACGGTTTTCTTTCATTGTTGGTATTTCATGAGTTGTATAAATTATTATTGAGTTGTAATAATGGGTGTGTAGTATAAAGTATTATTGGAATTTTAATTCATGTAATGTTTATTCGATTTATGAATTGTGAGTATGCCGCTTTTAGTAAATTATTTGTTTATGGCGCCGTCGTTTGGGATCGCTTTCTTTCGTCTGGGGTTGTCGAGGTTCTGCATCCCGTTTTGGTTGGAGGGTTTTAGCTTTTAAGTGATGTGTTTTCGTTCTGTGGTGTGCGGGGATTATTTTAAATTGTGTTTTTTCCTTTTGAATAGTGTCTTAAGTTTGTTGGGCTGAATTCTCCTCTGTTTTGGCTTTGTTAATTTCCTTATATACATAATGTATAAGGAAAGTATTGTGACGGGGTCGAAAATTCGAATTCGAGTTTTCGACGGGAGAGCACGTTTCAAGCATCCCTGATCACGAATCAAACATTTTTGAAATTATGTCGGTGTGTGTGTGTGTGTGAAAGTATGTGTGTGTGTGTGTGTGTGTGTGTGTGTATGTGTGTGTGTGTGTGTCAGTGAGGCTGTGGAGACGATAACTGACGAACGAATGGACCGATTCGAACTAAATTTGGTACAAAAATCACAATCCATAAACACTGGAAGCCTATTGTTTTTATACGCAATCGAATGTTCAGAATCCCCCTAAATTTTCGAATGAAATTTTGAAAAAATCGTCAAAAAATCAAAACCAATAATAAAGTTATGCAAATAGACATTTCTTATGTAATTTTTCATTAGAAAACGATTGAAATAAATTTAGAACGCTAACAAGAACCGTTCTCGAGATATTGCACATTTTTCAAAAAAATTACCAAAAAGTCATATACAATAAAAAAAAATTCTATTGAGAAACATGTTCACTTTTCATATGTAATACCATGCGAAAAATTGGGTGACTTCATTCTCGTGGATCTAGCTCGTTCCATTCATGAAAAAAGATACTTTGAGTAATACTTTTGTATTTGAATGCCAATAGTCATTTATCTGCTGTAAGAATAACTTATTTCTTAGTGCATAACGCTTGGCGAGATTTTGACGACGAATTTGGCGGAATGTCGCCAACTTGGCGACTTTTTGAAATGTTGCCAAATTAACGAAAATCTCGCCAAATGAATAAAAATGACGCTAAATCAATGAAAATGACGACTAATTGTCCAAAATTCAATATCTTGGAAATAATATTAGTATCTACTATAAGAAAAACCTATTTTTTTACTGTAAATTCATTACATTATATAAGGAAAATCATGTGTTGTCCACATCAGATTTTTTTATTTAGTTGTCGCAGGCTGGACAGGATTTTTAATTTGTAATTCTTCAGTTTTATTGATATTTTAGTATAGTTGTTTAGAGTTTTTTGTTTGAGATTAAAGTTCGTCTTATAAATATGTTTATTTTACGTAATGTCTTTTGAATGGTTTATATGGTTATTTGTTTTTAGACGTTTATAAGGTTTAGGTTATATCTGGTGTAAAATTGGCCTATTATTCTTATAGTCTAATTTTTGTTGTGTTTATTTGTGTTTATTATGTTTGAATTTATTTCCTGCTAATATGCGGATGTACGTGTAGGCTGTGTTGCAACCGCCTTAGTCTGGCAACTTTTTAAAAAATTTAATAAATTTCTGGGGGTGTCGATGCGTCCCCGTTCTTGGTGGCGCGTCTTTCCCGGTTGGTTTCTTTGATGGCGGGTCTCTGGTCTGCTGGCTGGGGGTTGCGATCGTCTCCGTCTGCGTTCTTCCCCGGGACTGGTGGCGCTTGGCCTAGCTCGGCGGGGCGTTTGGTCTGCTGTCGCCTTGGTATTCCGGGTCGTGCGCTCGTTACATGGTGGAGTCGGCGGTTTTCTCTGTCCGGGTGGGTCGGGTTCTATCTGTTCCTGGTTTGTGTTGGTGGTATTTTCTCTTTTGGCCGTGGGCTTGCAGCAGCCCTGTGCCACGGTCTGGATTTACAAGTTACAAGTTCACTGACACGCATTCTCTGGAAAAACCTTGCACTGTGGACTTGCTTTTTCCTTTTCACATCTCGTGCCATATGTGCCTCTACGCCCTGGTAAAATAGTTCCCCTCTCCTCCAATCAGGGATGAAGATATCAGCATAGTCTCCAAACTTTTGATCCTACCTTGTATATCTGTAAAGTGTGTATACAATGATTTAAGAATTAAGATCCTTAAAGCTTAATTAATATAAACAGCATCCATGTAAAGGTTTTAAACTTATTATACGATCGATAGCATAAAGTACCCGATATACCATTATGGGAATGCATTTCAAATTTTTGGAACGCCCCTATAGTCAAATTCTGTGATTGAAACATATACCGACTACTATTCTATGATGATGAGCGCATAAGTGCAAAACCGATTTATGAATAGTGTCATCAGCAATAGCAGTCTATTCCAAATTTTAAGAGCTCCCCTTACAGGTGGGATCTGCAATTATGGACTAAATAAACGATATAATTAAGATTATTTTATTCATATGTCACATTTTTTGCTTAACGAATTGATTTCGTGCCTAATAAATAAATATCATTATAATTTATCAAATGGAGATAGACAAATTTTCAATCAGGGATTTTTTATGACAAAACTAGATGTAAAATTTCGTGAAAATTCATTAATATTTGTGGCTGATATCGTTTATACAAAAAATCGAACACAGACAGACAGATAGACAGACAGACAGGCGGACAATACTCTAAAATATGTCAAACCGTATTTAGATAGGTCTTAAAACATATATTGACATCAAAATCTCGAATTCAAAAAATTTCGTGAAAACCCTACTTTATACTATATTACATAGTACGAAAAAGTAAAAATACACATAACCAAATTACAAATCACATGCAATTTATCTCCCCATTACCAACCCCATTCAACGTTCTCTATTGTTCATATTCCCGTACACTTACTCATTCATATATCTGAAAATGCAAACTACGTATTGACTTTTGAGATCATTATTAAATAGATATGAAGCCATAAGCTAAAATATATTTCGAAAATTATCAGTCCATTCTTGAAATTACTCCGTTAAAAGTTTCACTCCATAATTTGTGAGGGTAATGGCATTTAGGTACGTCGTAAAATCTTGGAAAGTTCGATATAAGTTGAACGTTGCACGCTGAATTGAGTTTTAAAACGTTTGAAAACAGTAGCTGTGCCTCAAATAGTCTAAACAGAGTAAGTAACTTATTCATACTCACGTGCGAAATTTTCATTAAAATGCAATGGCCATTTACTTTATATATCTTGAAATAATTGACTATAGGCGATATCTTGGGAATGGAAAATTTTTGTGAAAACAATAATTCTCTATAGAATATTGTATGAGATAAAAAACAGTTAAAGCGTGTTCAGGACGTCCTAAAACAAATATTGGCATTACAATCTCGAAATCGAAAATTTTCGTGAAAGCAATACTTTCACTATACTATATTCTATAGTATGAGAAAGAAAAATAGTCAGAACGAGTTCAGTGCCATCTATTGGCAGTCCGTGGCAGTAAAATGTGCTCAGGCTAACCCCTGCTAACCTTCTGTGTCAAATCACCAGATGAGACATAAATTCAAAAAACTTAACAAACTTTAATAACTCTAAATACAGATTATCTTAAATGTCTTAATGATTACTTCTGGGGTAAAGGGACTTTTTCCTTTTTGTGACTTTAAGTGTTTTCTCTTATTTGTGGCGCGTTTATTTAGTACGTATCAAAGAAGCTTATTTAGGGAGTATTAAATGCGTATATTATGCCATCTTTGTAAAATATGAGCGCGAGCATAAGTTTGTTTCAAAACAAGCGATTTGGAAAATTATTAGTGTTACCCTGTCTGTCTTATTTAAGTAGCGAGCTGTTATTCAGGATCCAGGAAACGCTTGGTAAATATGCATTTTACTTTACTTTAATATACTTATACAATACTTTATGCATACTCTCTATACTACCTTATAATATTATTTTAATTTGTTTCAGTTTACTCATAAAAATACAATGAGTGAAAACACACGCATAGTGTCAAATATGTAGTCAAGTATAATAGCGCACAGTAATGGAAAATGCAGAGAAAAGTAAAAATATGCATTTTACTTTACTTTAGTATACTTATATAACTTTATGTATAATCTCTATACTAACTTATACCATTACTTTAATTTCTTCCAGTTTACTCATGAAAATACAATGAGTAAAAACACATTCGTAGTGTCAAATATGTAGTCGAGTATAATAACGCACAGTAATAGGGAATGCAGAGAAAAGTAAAAATATGCATTTTACTTTAGTTAAATATACTTATACTATAACTTTATATATACTATCTATACTAACTTTATATATCCTAACTTGTGCTATTACTTTAATATGCTATTTAAATATACTTTAAAGTGTGTATGCAAAAACGATGCGATTCTTATCTATAAATACAAACACGTATATTCTTCTTTAGCATCTCTGGATTGCCAGTGATTATTCCCAATGGTCTCACCAAACAAGCGATTAACTTGCAATCACCCCCAATTGCAATCCCTTGCAGCAATATGTGTAGAGGTGCTGTGCTTGCTACTGTCTAAATCTACCGAAGGATACTTAAAGAGTATTTTAATGAAAATACCGAGAACTCTATTACTAACATTCGAACTAAATATATTTTTTAAGCTTCAGGAATGCGCAGGATTTCATGAAGATATATTGGGGATAAAACTTTCTACTTTCCATTGGGGATAATGTGCTTGCTACTGTCTAAATCTACCGAAGGATACTCAAAGGGCATTTTAATGAAAATACTGAGAACTCTATTACTAACATTCGAACTAAATCTATTTTTTTAAGCTTCAGGAATGCGCAGGATTTCATGAAGATATATTGGGGATAAAATTGTTTTCAGACTTGTAGGATTTAAGATAAATTTGTTTAAGTGATTAAGAATTATATAAAGTGATGGTGTTTATTATTAATTTTTTTTATTTCTTTGGAATTTTGTAATTTTGGTTTTAAAAGATACAGTTTTAGAAATAACTTCTTTTAGGAAAACGTAAGCAAAGTAATAATGAACGAATTTATATACCATGAATAATACAACTGTTATCCCCTTCTGCAGTTCTAGATAGATCAACGAAATCCAGTCCACATGAGAGAGCCAATCAAATAGCAAAATGAAGAATAAAACAGACTACCCAAAACATAGAACTAACGTACAAAATTGGAGTACTCTAAAAACACATTAGAAATGTGCAAACACAATAGAAGACGAGATAAGTCCCAACAAGATTAAACGAGTTTCAAAACTAGTCAAAAAGCCAAAAAAGAATTTCTAAGACGACATGGGCAAAACTGTTTACAAATATAAGGACAAATTAGATGAATTGGATAAAAATTACATGACTTGAAAAAAAATGGAGTTTTTTTCATTTTATTTGATTCTGTTAACAATACACGTCACGATTACATTAAATGTAACTTCCGGAAGGGCAATTGCGAAGATATATGTTTAAATTGATTTTCTAAGATTACTTTCAGAGTGTAAAAACTAATAATAGAAGAAACGAAATGACCCATTTGTTTTATTTTAATGCACAGTTTTGATGCAGAATATTTTAAATTAAAAATGTTTAGGGGTTCTTATAGATGAGAGCAGAAAACTAATAATGAGTTGTGTGTGTTTGTTCATACTCCACTATCTAACTACTTGTCTTTTCATCGGATAATTATCAAATTATAAAAGCATTAAGATGAAGATGCAGATTTGAGGTAAAACTATAGTAAATGTAAAAAATAATTAATGTAAAAATGTGGAAAAAGTAGTATTACTATTAGAAAATATTAATGTAGTAAATGTAAAAATATACCCAAAATAAATTTTGGGAGCAAGAAGTTGATCAAAAGTTGTATGAACAGATGGGATGGGATTTCAAAAAATAACGGCTAACAGAGGAAATCCCATCTATTTCATTTTTGCATCTATTGTAGTCGAGACGCGGAAAAAATATAGGTTTTTTTTCTTGTTTGAATATTTCAGAAAATAAAAAAAATAAAATCTGAAGCAATTTCCTGTTATAGATCAATTCGATCTAAGTAGATAAGTAAACAAGAATTTTTAAGTTAATTAGTTAATTAGAAAAACTAGTAAGTGAGAGGGAAAAAACATAGCACAGGGTGACACTAAGTAAGAGGGCGCATCAAAACAGCAAAAAATTATCATATTCTTCACTTTTACATTCATTGGGACAGAATAAATGGCCAAAAAGTATAAAATCATCGCTTTTTCTTTATGTTGAAGGTAGTGAACAATAAATATTTGCAAATTTTCAAAATTATATCAAACCATGTAAAATTCAGCTAGCATTATTCGGTTAATAACCCGGTAAATCTGTCCCACAAACAATGATATTCACTACATTCTGAACAAGAACTATTCAATGTGTCCCTCTGAACGTCGAGTATTATCGAAGACATTAAACTTAATTAATAGTGTAAATTTACTGAATTATTGAATTGTCGTCGAATTGATAACATATTGTCAATTTGGTACATTTTCTTAAAGCCGACAAATTTGTCGCCGAGTGAAGCGATCACACAGACGATCAGACCCTACCAAAACTGAATTACACTACCATCCTCTAACAGACACACTTAATTTACATTCCCTATACACTTTAATAGATGTACCTGTCATACGAACACTGAAACTCACTGTATTTTGAATCAGGTTTATTAAAATAATAATTCCAACAAAGCGACAGGGAATATCAAATGAATTTAACTTAACTTTCTAATATATTAAATTTTCATAAATTTGGTAACATATATAAAAGTTGTTGGCAACATTTCGCCAAATCCGTCGCCAAATTTTTTGTTAAGCGTTAATCATTGATCAGAAAGAAAGAGAAAAAAAAAGAACGTGGAAAATGGCTATTCTCACAAAGTGATAAATACAAAATATATTTAACCAAAGTACTGAAGACAAGTGATATGTATACATACACAAATAAAACAAAATATTGAAAATAAATGAGGATAGAAAAATGATCATCCACCTCCTTAAACTCCGTTCAAAACGACATATTTTAAACTGCTGTTACTGTGGTTAATTAAAAAATCTGATGTGGGCAGCACATGACTTTCGCTACAGACTCAAATTAATTTTCTCTTTATTTTTACAATAATTAATTAAATTGAGCAATACAATACATAATTATATATATATATATATATATATATATATATATATATATATATATATATATATATATATATATATATATATATATATATATATATATATATATATGTATATATATATATATATATATATATATATATATATATATATATATATATATAATTATATATATATATATATATATATATATATATGTATATATATATATATATATATCTATATATATAATTATATATATATATATATATATATATTAAATATATATATATTTACAATAATTAATTAAATATATATATATTTATATAAAGTTATATACTAATAGTTTCATCAATAAACCCGCATATGTATATTTACCAAAATTTGTCTGTTTTAGGCATCCCAGTATATAAAATGAGCATAACTGAGCAAGCTGTGGTATTTTGCAAGCAAATATTTATATTATTGCTTTTAATTATTATTATCACTTTTAAATTTCAATTATACCTATTTTCTGTCTGGCCATATTTTCATGAGATTCCTTTGTGAGGTTCTCATTTCGCTTTGAGTAATATAATTAAAAGCACTAAAACTCGAAATCCGGGTGATAATCTATCAAGAAGATAAAGGATAGAATATATCTATAAGTACAAAATCCTTGATCAATCTTTAACTGATTCGGATTATTAGGGTATTTCCCGTAGTTTCATAAAAAAAAATGACTCTCAATCCTTCGCAATTGCAATCACATACCACTAAGTAACGAGATATCAGTTTTACCAGCGCCTCAATTTAAATGAAGAACAATAAAAGAACATGTTAATGATCAATAATGAGCACTTAGTTACGTAAATTCAACTACATTTTCACATTCAAGATCAAGTAATTCGTCTTTCATGTGTTTGTGTTAAGGTATAAAATGCTTCCGCAGGTATTGAGTGAATAAATACATTTGGGTAAGCTTAAGTGTTTTGGAATGGAGATCAAAGTAATGATTTTCAGTCACTAAATTATAATACTTTTTTTTAATAATACATTGCATGGAGTTGATGTAAGTGTTCTCACTGTTTAAATTTAACTAGTAATTAAATTTCATTACAGGATTTCCAGTTTTCAAGCTTACGTTCAAGTTGAAACAAATCGACAACTGCTTAATAGAGCATAAATTAAAGACACAAATCACAGATAAAAAGGTTATTTAATCAAATAAAACCATCCTACAACACATACAAATATTAAAAGGCCAGAGCGCTTTCGAGCATCACAATACCCTTCATCAGTAGCTATGTGAAAAATCACCGTGGAAACAAGCTTATATATAGACCAAATCGGCAGACAAAATTTGCATAAATCAGCTACCGAATAATGACAATTAAATGGTATTATAAACAAGCTATTAAAGATTAAAGATTAAACAATTACAAAATTATAATAAAAAAGTGTTATAAACGAGAGGTTTAAAATTTAAACAAGTATTAAATTCAAACACAAAAGAAAAGACAATGGAACATGGCCAAATTTCAGCCAAGCATAAATTACATTAACATGAAGCGTCACAGATAACTGTGTAGATGTTTAACATGCAGAGAGTCGAAGCCAACGGCCCTACCGTGCTGAAAACACCGGTTCTCGTTAGATCACCGAAGTCAAGCAGCATCGGGCGCGGTTAGTACTTGGGTGGGTGACCACCTGGGAACACCGCGTGCTGTTGGCACATTTCGTACGCGGTAGCTCGGTGGCTTGCGCGCTGGATTTGCACGTGCCACAACTGCTCCGGCCACACAATTTGCTACCTTAAACCCTTGGGTTGGTCGTGTGGTCTGGGCCTTTAACGTGCCACAACTGCCGCCGTGTTTATGCGGAGTGCGATCACATTAAACATGTGGGTCCGTAAGTCCTTCAGAGAGGTTGATGGTAGGGGAAGGAGGGTACGGTCCCTGTGGATGCCTCCCTCACTGGGTACCGGTCTAAATTGGGTGGTACTTCCCGGCCGTCCAAACATTTACCTTACACCTTTCTGGTAGGCCGGACTGTCTGGGTCTCAACAACAACAACGCCTCTTCGGTCATTTCGAGAGGTCGGTGGTAGGGAAGGAGGGTACGGTCCCTGTGGATGCCTCCCCCACTGGGTTCCGTTCTAAATTGGTTGGCACTTCCCGACCGTCTAAACGGTTATCTTACACCTTTCTGGTAGGTTGGACGGTCTGGGTCTCAACAACAACGCATAGAGTCGAGAACGAGTCGCCAAGTGTAACTTAAAATCTGCAGAGGATCAAAATTACAAATGGAATCACGGTACATATAAATAAACAGGGATTCATAAAGAAGAATATTCCGAGGATTATTGAAACGAATTAAAAGGAAAGTTTTTTCAAAAAAGGGTTGGTAGTTATCATTAACAACACATTGGGCAAGAGCCGTAGAAAGTTTACCATTCTTGACGTCACAAGCATGTTCAGCTAAATGGATACCAACAGTACGTTACCAACATAACATTTGTAGTCATTATCAGGCGTTAAAAGGGGTACAACGTACACCCTAGCATGGCTTTTGAAGTTATCTCTATCCCTAAACGTATCCGTACGAATTCGATTTAATAAGGTAGTAATATTCGAGTAAGCAGGTTTAAATTTAAATTTATGGCAAAATTGAATGAGGGGACGGAAAATCTTCGGAAGATACGGAAGACTAGGTCGTTATGTCGCATAAATCTTGTTTTCCGTATCATCCAAAGATTTTCCGCTGACACTTGTTTATTTTTTACGCTTTTTTACAGCATTGTATTTCCTTTCTTTTTCACAGTTAAATATGTTTTTATATAAAGGAGTGTTTTATGGTCAATGTTGATTTGGTTTTTTTTTTCATAATAGAATAAAAGCATTTTCTTCCATAAATTTATTATAACAACGTTTTTATAAGTTTTATATTTAACTATTTTTACTTATTTGTTAATAACTGTTTATTATTTTATCCATAAATTTTCTGAAATCTAAGCACAAGCACTTTGTAAACATCTTAAATCCAAAAGACCATCAAGTTCATGAATTTAACCGAAGAAATACTCATGTAACACCCTCAAGCCAACAACTGACCAAATTCGTAAAATGCAATTAAATTTTGCAAAAAAAAAAAAAAAAAAAAAAAAAAAAAAATTGGGTAGCAGAAAGTGCAGCAGTTTTATGAACCTAAAAAATTATTAATGTAAAATTTTTAAATAAATTTCAACAAAAATTAACAACTCTTAAGTAGTTTTCTGTCGTTTTTTGAAAATGTGGTCTTTGCTACCTAGCCAGTTACTAACATGATTCTTTTACAGTCACTTAACTATTACATGTCTGCTTTCTGTCAAGAAAATAAAAATAAATTGTCTTCCTTGAAATATCAATTACATTTGTTGTCATAAGAAAAATTTGAGCAACGTATTAAACACAAATAAAATAATAATGCTGCATTATTATTTTATTTGTACTTAAATGAGTTACTCATGTTTTCCCCATTCTTTGCACAAAGTGTTTTTTACTTAACGATTCATTGTCATATTTTGTAAAACTAGTTTCAATACAATTTCTTTTACAAAATCAGTTAAATGAGACAGAGGCATGAAATCACCTTCTTTATCCCCCATAGCACAGACAGAATCTAATTTATAAATACAACGTCATTGATCCATCTCCAGTCCTTTTGAGTTAAAGCTCTGTTCTCGTCTAAAGGGCAAATAACTCGAAATCCTCTAATTGCAGCGGCTAAGCTACATAATGTTTGGCTCACTTCTTCCACAATCCACCAGAGGATAATAAAAGGATATTTTAATGATAAATAATGGACACTCAATTACTTAGACAAAATCTACTTTATTTAAGATTAAGGGATGTGTAGAATTACGTATGAATGCATTAGGGGATAAAATCGTTTTCGAAAAATTTGGAATGTACAAGTTCAGGTTAGTTTGAATGTATCTGGTTTGGGCAGATAAATGCATTTTTGTAGACAGATTTATTTCATTAGCTGTAACCGTACAGTGAGTGTATTTACGATTGAAGCATCTGTGAAATAATTAACGATAGGACTCTCACAAAAATAATTTAATTGACTCTAAATTTTGCATACTTTCTTTGGCTGACAATTTTTCAATATCTTCTCCGGGCCGTCGATGTCTATTAGTTTCATTTCTCAATGATTTGTTTTCAATAGCTTCATCACCCATTTTCTTCACACTCTTACTTTCCTAAGACAGCGGCGCGGATCTTGATTTCGCTCATTGATAGAGGACATGTTATTACTTTCCTTATATACATAGTATAATATATAAGGAAAGTATTGTAACGGGGTCGAAAATTCGAATTCGAGTTTTCGACGGGAGATCACATTTCAAGTGTCCCTGAACAAAAATCGAACGTTTTTGAGGTGATGTTTGTGTGTAAGTGTAAGTGTGTGTGTATATGCCAGTGAGTCTGTAGCGGCGGTATCCTATGAACAAATAGAGCGATTCGAACAAAATTTGGTACAAAAATTGCAATCAGTGAAAACTGGGAGCCTATTGTTTTTAAACGCAATCAAATATTCAGACTTCCCCCCAATTTTGAAATTTTTTTTGAAAAAATCAAAATTGTCAATATAGTTAAATAAATAATCATTTCTTCTGTAATTTTTCATTAGAAAAAGATTGACACAAACTTTATAATGCTAGCATGAACCGTTCTTGAGATATTGCACATTTTTTATACTTTAGGTTCCCGAGTTGAGATTCACGTTTTGCACCTGTAAAGCCGTTTCGCTATTTCACTCCTGACGTCTATATAGACTGTGGTTATGATTTCACTTAGTTTACGTTCTAAATTATGTTTTACTTTAATGTGTTTTGAATAGGTGTGTGCGCGCAGTAGTTTGGAGTTCCCACGGCTTTAAGAGGAGCTAGCAAGAGGTACTACTTCCGATTTAGTACCTCTTGCTAGCGATTCATTCACTAGCATTATCAACAGAACGTAATTCACAAGAGTATCTTCTGAAATATCCAGACATCAGCTGAGGAATTGGGTAAGTATCAGCCGTCCTTATTTTATTATTACGATTAGTCCCACTTTCATATATCACTCCGTTCTTTCATACATCACCAGTAAGTATTTATGTTCTGTCACTATACGGGCATGTGCAATTTAATATAGTATGTTTCGTATATAGACCTCTTTAATTTTTTAGCCAGTTGCTGTAACAGTTTTGTGTGTTAGTTATAAACAGTTTAGATTGAAATAATATAATCTGTATGGCTTCTCTTGGCCGTAAAGTAACTTTGACTTAAGACAAGCGTTTGCAGTTGTGTCATTTTTAGATTAACATTCTTTACGAAGCCATATACAGGGTGTCCCAAAAATGACTGACGCATCTGAAAACTGCATTAACAAATAAAGAAGGTGATAGAAATGTAACGTTTGCTGCATTGTCCTTGAGAAAACAGAGAATTTTATTCAACCAATTTTCAAAATTTGTTACGAAGGTCACCAACAGATGGTGCTGCAGTTGCGTGATAGCTGCAGGAAAACGAATGTTGCCATATCTCCATTCTGTACTTTGGTCACCATTCTTCTAGCGTTTGTTTCTCAAAGATTTCAAGTTGCTGTTGGATTATTCGTTCAAAATGGTTTATTCGTTGGAATAGCGGATATTTCTTGGCCTGACCATTCCGTCTGAAATGTTTGCACAGATGTCTGCGAATTTTGTTCTTAGACTGCGCCATGTTGTTGCTGCGAATGGTGGTAATTTTGAAAACATCGTATTGTAGTTTTTGCAACATGGTCATACAATTTATTAGTTTTTCCCATTCAGCAGCGCCATCTCTTGGTGACCTTTGAAACAAATTTTGAAAATCGGCTGAATAAAATTCCCTGGTTTCCCAAGTACAATGTAGCAAACGCTACATTTGTATCGCCTTCTGTTTTCTTTTAATGCATATTTCAAATGTGTCAGTCATTTTTAGGACACCCTGTACATACTTTACAATGAAACCTGATCAGCGTTGTTTAGTGATCAACTTCAAATGAGTTGCAGACTCCTGCTTTACACGCTGATGTAATGATGTGCGTTCATGGTGCTAGGATTGAGAGCTATAGATCTTCAGATTAAACCCATTAAATTTCGCTGATGAGTAGGAATAATATTTTCGATTTCCTTTACAGAGGTAGCATAACGTGCCAACGTCACTGTCCAAAACTGTCCCTGAGGCACTAGCTGTTGATCTAATTCGACAATACGTGAAAAGCTTTAAGTAGTTGGCACAACAAGGCAGCATCATTTATGGAGCCGATGAGATTTAATCTTCGTCTTTACTCCTCCGTCCCCATAGCTATTTTTAATCATGTCATCAAAATTCAATATAAATTAAAATTAAATATAAATTATATCATAAAAATTAAATATATCATTATATAAAATAAAACCGTGGGTGTATCATAATATATAATGAAAATGTGAGTGTATCGCATGAAAATGCAAAGGTATCATAATATATAATGAAAATGTGAGTGTATCGCATGAAAATGCAAAGGTATCATAATATATTAAATGCGAGTGTATCACATGAAAACGTAAATATTTCATATGTGAATGTATTATATACAATAAAATGTAATCTTTAGTTTTACAGCCAATTGCTGTATCAGTTTTGTGTTAGTTGTAAGTGGCTTCTCTTGGCCATAAGGTAATTTTGACTTAAGACAAGCGTTTGCAGTTGTGTCATTTTTAGATTAACAATCTTTACGAAGCCATATACATACTTTACAATGAAATCCGATCAGTGTGGTTTAAAGACCAATTTCATATGAGCTACACACTCATGCTTTTCACGCTGATGTAAAGATGTGCTAGGATTGAGAGTTATAGATCTTCAAATAAAATCTATTAAATTTCGTTGATGACAAGGAATAAGATTTTTAATTTCCTTTACAGAGGTAGCGTAACGTACCATCGTCAATGTTCAAAACTGTCCCTGAGGCACTAGCTGTTGGTCTTATTCGACAATACGTAAAGAGCTTTGATTAAGTAGTTGGCCCAAACATGCAGCATCGTTTATGGGGCCAATGAAATTTAATCTTCGTCTTTACTCCGCCGTCCCCATAACTATTTTTAATCATGTCATCAAAATTAAGTAAACGTATTAATAAAAATCTGATGTGGGCAGCACATGACTTTCTTTATATAATACAATGAATTTACTAATTTTACAGTAAAAAATAGGTTATTCTTATAGTAGATACTTCTATTATTTCCAAGATATTGAATTTTCGTCAATTAGTCGTCATTTTCATTCATTTAACGTCATTTTTATCCATTTGGCAAGATTGTCGTTAATTTAGAAACATTTAAAAAGGTCGCCAAGTTGGCAACATTCCACCAAATTCGTCGCCAAAATCTCGCCAATCGTTATGGACGGAGAAATAATTATTCTTATAGCATATAAATGACTATTGGCGTTCAAATACAAAAGTATTACCATGAATGGCTAGATCCACGAGAATGATGTCACCAAATTTATCGCCTGGTATTACATATGAAAAGTGAACATGTTTCTCAATAGGAAATATTTTTTTTAATTTATGGGATTTTTTGATTAATTTTTTTGAAAAATGTGCAATATCTTGAGAACGGTTCATGTTAGCGTTCTAAAATGTATATCAATCGTTTTCCAATGAAAATTACATAAGAAATTTCTATTTGCGTAACTTTATTAGAGGTTTTGATTTTTTGACGATTTCTTTAAAATTTCACTCGAAAATTTAGGGGGGTTCTGAACATTCGATTGCGCATAAAAACAACAGACTTAAAGTGTTTATGGATTGTAATTTTTGTACCGAATTTCGTTCGAATCGGTTCATTCGTTCGTCAGTTATCGTCTCCACTGACTCACTGACACGCACACACACACACACACACACACACGCACACACAGACACACACACACACAGACATCACTTCAAAAATGTTCGATCAAAATGTGATCAGGGATACTTGAAACGTACTATCCCGTCGAAAACTCGAATTCGAATTTTCGACCCCGTCACAATACTTTCCTTATACATTATTGTATATAAGGGAAGTAAAAATATGTAAATTTGCAAGCAAATTTATATTTAAATCCTCTGCTAAATAAGCAAAGTAAAATACAGGCTATAAATTCATCGTGTCCAACCTCCATGTAGATACAGAATCTAATCTCTGAGAGCAAAATCCTTGATTTATCTTCAGACTCTTGAGATTATTAGAATGTCCCTGGGGTCTTGTCATACCAGCAAATGACCTGTAATTCTTCGTAATTGCAATTTCATATGGCTACACTACATGTCGTAAGTGAGTTTAAAACTATAATTATTGTAGGATATATAGCATCAGTGTTTGTATTTAATGTAAGTTTATACACACAGTTATATTGAGAGTATATGGAATTGTAAAATGCAAAGAAAGTAGAAGTATATACTACATTGTAAAAATTTGATGTGTTCAAAGCATGACTTTCCCAGTAGGTTAGCATTTTACTATATTAAGGGAAAACAATAACACAAATTAAAGCTTTTTATATTCATATCTTTGAAAATCATTAAAATTTTTGCTTTCTTTGTAAATATATATTAATTTATCCTTATTGCGATATCCTTTATATTTATGATCTGGATCAAAATCCTAATTTCGCATTGTGATTAATTCTATGTTTAACAAAGGTTAAAACACTAATTACGTACCTAATATTTAATTGTTTCATCCCTTAAATATGTTAAATGTAAATATTTTTATTCTGTCAAATTGTTGACTTTTCTGTAAATCTACATTTTTAGAACTTTCTATGCCTATTTTATTTTTCATGAATTTTTCCTGTTGTAATTATTTTCGTATTACTTTAAACGTTTTGATTTATGCAAATTTCAAATTCCTTTTTGAGCGTAAAGTCATGAACTATGCATATCATCTAACCATATGGTGTTTTTGCTTTCTGATGACAGACGTATGACGTCCGCCAGTGTTGATAACTGAAATGCAATATCATACGTCTGATATCTTGTAAATAAAATTTTATTTGCTCTTAAAAATTACTTATTAACTATAGATTTCTTCTTATTTTTAACTATTAATTTTAAACAGGTGATCAACATTCAATAGTCTGTAATTTCAATCCTCTGTAACTAATAACTAAATTGTGGTCTGTTTCACTTGCAATAGCCCACAGCTTTTGGAAGGGAAATTAATAAAATTATAATTTCAAGTAATATACAACAGTAGGATTCAGTTTCATGCCGTGATGTAAGCCTAGATATAGTTTTTCAGTTAGTTGAAAATAATTTAAATTCTATTAATAATTTAAATTATATTTTAATTTCTGAAAATAGCCAACTTAAAATCAGTAACTCCTTTTGAAAACAAATTTTTATGCAGTGAACTCACGTTTTAAATCACCAGATATACATACATGTTTAACACTAAACGTACCATGCCCTGTCAAATAACCGGTTGTAAATTTTTGATTAGAAAATTCGAATATAATGTTATCGCTTTTTCTTACATGACTTCATGACTTTTTCTATTAAATGTATACAATCAATTTTTCAATATTTATTTTTCTTATGTTTATATGATAAAGATACATAGTGTACCGAAGAGTTTTCGGAAATTGATGAAGGTGAACTTTCTGAAAGATATATTATTTGAAAATGATAATGATCTATTAGACACTGAGTGTGAGCCTACAGATACCGACGATGAAGATGAAAATATTGTGAATATCATACTAAGAAGACGACAGTGAATGGGATTGCCCTCAAGTTCTGAAGATGAGAATGATAAAATGAATAGTATATTTCGATTGATGGCATTGTTTGGGAAGAAATGTAAATAGGTGCTGCATCTGGGAGAGAAGCACTTCATAACATTTTTAGGGAAGATTCAGGTCCAAAGGTATATGCAAAACGAAATATTATAAATGATAAATATATGTATTATAAAGGGACTGCATTTTTGTTGATAATTGACTACTGTATTATGAAATACAGTTTGTCCCAAATTAAACTACACATTTCCGAGAGGGCTACAGCAAAAGCTATTCACCTGAAAGTCAAGAAATTTGTAAAGTGTCGTAAGGAGTTGATGGGAATTTTTACTAAAGCAAAAAAAAAAGGTTAGGTCCAAAAACCACCAATAGAGGTCACTATTGGTGGGTTTTTTCGCCCACATGAGTGTCTAAAAGTTCCGTTATACTCTTCTAAGTTAACGGTAAGGTGTGGTTTTACAACCACATTCATTTTTGGGACCATTTTTTTTCGAAGAGCTCAGACCCTCAGGTTCTGTAACGTATTCTGTCACCAAGCAACGTTACGCTTCCTTATTGGAGAACTCTAACATTTCTGTTTTGCAGGCACATCAATGTGTTTAAACAATAGTGTTTATGCAAAATGCAGTATTTATGCAAGATTTAGTGTTTATGCAAGATGCAGTGTAAACAAAAGTGTTTATGCCTCTACACATAGCCACTTATGTGAAACGAGTGCTCAGGAGCCACTTTTCTGACGACAGAATAATGAGCCTTCATTTTCCCACGATATGGCCTGCAAGATCCCCAGATTTGAATCCATGCGATTTGTGGCTTTGGGGATATCTCAAAGACTTGGTCTACCGTGATTCCATAAGATCTCTGTCCTAACTTAAAGACAGCATAGCACGCCATGAGTGTAACAACCATTGAATAAGCTATGTTACGATTCCAGATGGTAGCAGCCAATGATGGCTTTCATAATGAACATGTTTTGTCCTCATTAGACAGATACATTGTATATTTCATGTTTTATGCTTTGTATAAAGATATTATACACTCTCTATTGCTGGTTTTTTGAACTAACTTTTTTGCTCTAGAAAAAATTCCCATCATCTCCTAACGACGCTCCTCAAATTTCATGACTTTCTGGTGGATAGTTTTTGCAGTAGCTCTCTCGGAAATGTGTAGTTTAATTTGGAACACACTGTATATAAGAACATGAACAATAGAAGAAGCAAATCTAGTTTTAGAAACCGAATGGAGTCTATTACCTTAAAGTTACTTTGTTTAATATTTCCTTACTAAAATCAATAAAATCTGCATTCAATCAGAAAAAATATTTTATTTAAAAACAGTCATTTGACAGGTTACGGTACTAATAGGTATATATTGAGTGTCGGTACGTTTTGTGTTAAATAGTTGAACGTGTTCTAATAGTGTAGTGCAGATAATGAAATTCAGGTTTTATTTTCTTATTTTGAGAATTATTCTACACAAATTTTCTAGTGACTTGTCTGTCAATAACACGATTAAATAACAACAAGAAAGATTTAATCATGCATAAAGCATTGATTATGAAACACTTCCCAACTTCAACACAATTTTATCTAAAATGCGATCTAATCCTCGGCAATATTTTTAAAATTATCACAATACTACATTAATTTATTATATTTGAAAATTTTAAACTTCATCGAAAAAAGTTAACTTTATTCAAATAACGGCATTGAAATATAAATTGCCTGGTTTAAACATTTCTAAAATGCGATACATTCTTCGGTAATATTTTAAAAATTATCATAATACTGCAATAATTTATTATATTTGAAAACTTCATCGAAAACGAATTAAATTTATTCAAATGACGTCACTGAAATATAACACGCTTGGCTCTATCTATAAAAGCAGCATTTCATTAATAAACATTTTCCCATTCATTTCATTCAGCACAATACTATAATAATTTATTTCATTTGAAAATTAAGATCATGGAGGTACAAGTAATTAAAATCTATGCTTAAAACTTCATCGAACAAATCATCTGATTCGTTGTGTAAAATCAATAAATATTTCATTCATATCAGCTATATTACAGACTCCATGAGCTAAATAATTTTGCGTTAAAGAAATGCAGCAATTCTTATACAACTCATTCTACATTTTTTGGTATTTACATTCTCCATAAGTGAAAATTAGGTTTCGTTGTAGAAATAATTAAAGTTGGATGATCATTTAAACTCAAATATATTGTAATTGCGTTGTTGCAGTATGTTTTTTTTTTCCAAATGGCCAGGCACTTTGACCTTCGTCATTCGCCTTTATGTTTCAGTATGTAGATGCACAGAATTTAAGCAAAACTAAAGCGGTTTTGGGATGAATACAACAGTATATGAATTGAAATGAACTTTAAAAATCACGATTTTCGCAGATGGATGCCATATTTTATTTTGAAGTGGGTCACGTGATCGCTTAATATAATGGGCACGTGATCTCTTCATATAAGAGGTGTAATTATTATTTTAATTTTGTTTAAGAAAATACTGAACATATTTTGCTGAATTATTTTTATATATTTTATAGGACAATTTGAATAATTCCTAAAACTTTCGAAGCAATTTGTGGATTTTAAATCCGCTTAAATAATGTTTGAAAAATTAGGTCCCATGGGATTCAATGTATTTCATTTTTCAATCCGCGTTCATTCCAAAACTAATTGGATAATATTATTCATTTATATTGCATAGGTCCCGCAGACCGTCTGAACAACATACTAAATTAAACTACATTCATTTTGAGAAAGTCGTTTTTACGGCAGTTATCGTGCTGACAGACAGACAGGCAGACAGAATAAACAAGGTCATAAACAATTTTCAACTATGTTGTAAAGTGTTAAATATAAGCAAACGCTGTTGTTTTATAAAATCAATGCATAATTTTAACAAAATTACAAGAAAAGTTTAAACATAATAATGTAGCTACATGACCATACTTTACATTAAGTCTTTCTTTAACAATTAAGTCGCGTCTTTATAAAACTCAATTAATCAAGAAATAAAAATTTCCCTCTCCCGTTTTCATTTTTTTTCCTATGAAATCAGTTAAATGACGTAGATCAGTGTATTCATAACAAGCATCATGAATAGAATTGTTCTTATAAATAAAAAATATTTGATCCATCTTAAGACAGCTTGATTTATTATATCCTTAGAGATTTCACAAACGAGATAATGGCATGCAATGCTCCGTAATTGTAATCTTCTACTGCAATCTACGTGATGTTGCACTAGTTATAACCCAAATCCAGAAGCGGACAGCTAAAAGACATTTTAATTACAAATAATTGTCATTCAATTACTTAGATTTAGGGAAAGTAATCCTTAGTTGATCTTAACAGGCGATTGTCATTTCGTGTGTCTGCCTTTTGGGATTAAGAAGTGGAACAAGGTGAGTTTAACTGATTAAGAATGGAACTGTCTTTCAGAAGAAAAAAAAGTTTAATTGCTGCACTTTTACGTGTACTGAAATTAACTGATTATAAAAAAAAAATTACGTTTCCTAGTTTTTAGTTATTCTCAAGATAAACGATTATGAGATTGTCAAACGAACGTTGTATACGTCAGAAATCAGTGTCAAAGAAATAAAAAATCTGATGTGGGCAGCACATGACTTTCCTTATATAATGCAATATTTTACAGTTAAAAAAAATGTTATTCTTATAGTAGATAATTATATTCCTTCCAAGATATTGAATTTTCTTCAATTAGTCGACATTTTCATTGATTTAGCGTCATTTATATCAATTTAGCGAGATGTCTGTTAATTTGGCAACAATTAAAAATGTCGCCAAGTTGGCGACATTCCGCCAAATTCGTCGCCAAAATCTCGCCAAGCATTATGGACGGAGAAATAAGTTAGTGTTACAGCAGATAAATGACTATTGGCGCTTAAATACAAAAGTATTACTCAAAGTATCTTTTTTCATGAATGGAACGAGCTAGATCCACGAGAATGCTGTCACCCAATTTATCGCATGGTATTACATATGAAAAGTGAACACGTTTCTCAATAGGAAATATATCTTTTTTTATTTTATATGACTTTTTGATAATTTTTTTTGAAAAATGTGCAAAATCTCAAGTATGGTTCATGTTACCGTTCTAAAATTTATGTTAATCGTTTTCTAATGAAAAATTACATAAGAAATGTCTATTTGCGTAACTTTATTAGCGGTTTTGATTTTTTGACGATTTTTTCAAAATTTCACTCGAAAATTTAGGGGGTTCTGGACATTCGATTGCGTATAAAAACAGTAGGCTTCCAGTGTTTATGGATTGTGATTTTTGTACCAAATTTCGTTCGAATCGGTCTATTCATTCGTCAGTTATAGTCTCCACAGACTCACTGACACACACACACACACATACACATATTTTCACACACACACACGCGCACAGACATAACTTCAAAAATGTTTGATTCGTGATCAGGGATGCTTGAGACGTGCTCTCTCGTCGAAAACTTGAATTCGAATTTTCGACCCCGTCACAATACTTTCCTTATATATTATGTATATAAGGAAAGTAAAAACATCACCAAACAGCCTAGCTCTTGTAAATGCTTCTCGAAACTGAATGACACTAAGAAAGGGATCAGGAATATTAACTAGGTATGAATCTCTGAGATATGTATTGCCTTCTAACATGTTCACCTACTGCATTATTATTATCTGCATTTGTGAGAAACTTAAATGTGTTTTCATTTAATACCTCGATTTTGATTATAATACTTTGAGATATAAAATCACCCATTATCGATAAACTATATCTAAACACAACTCCAAAATGTGTAATAAAATAATAAAAGGAGAAAAATAATTTGTAGATATTCCTTTCCATTTGTTCTTTCGAATAGTAAGCCAAAATATGTGAAAATATGAAATCAGTGGTACTATTGAATTCAAGTTTAATCAAAAAATCGAAATGTTTGATTTATTTCCAGCTTCTTTCAGTTATTCAAGCATTTACAGATTCTTTGAGGTATTCAAATATTTTCAGTTTCTTTGGATTATTCACGTATTTACAGCTTATTTGAATTATTCAAGTATTGCCAGCAAGGAAATTGTATTAGGGATTCCTTTTAACCTCCCTGCCCCTTTCATTTCAGTCCTATGACCACGGAACGTGCGAGTTATTTGCAATCCTGCTTATTTGCCTTTCCCTCCTACTAAGATTTGGGAATTTACTTTTTCCAGTCTTAATCCACAAAGTCATTCTTCAACTGGAAGCCTCGAAAAATTTTTTGTAGGGTTGCAGAAAATTTGAATAAATACATATTTTACTAGTTTCTACATTTGTAAATTTTGAATTCTGGTTCAGTGTGATATATTTTGCCATATACTGTGAAGAGATATATAAAAGATAGGTTCTTAATTTTTATTTTAAAATATGTATTCAATGCTAAAAAATAAATCTGTTAGAAATCAATATAAATATTTAATTTAAATTAATTTTTTTTATTTGCTAGTACTGTTATATATTATTATACTTGTTCATAGTGTTTTCCAGAAAATATAGAACTTTTTTACTTTCCTTATATACATAATGTATAAGGAAGTATTGTGATGGGGTCGAAAATTCGAATTCGAGTTTTCGACGGGAGAGCACGCTTCAAGCATCCTAATCACGAATCAAACATTTTTGATGTGATGTCTGTGTGTGTGTGTGTGCAGAAAGTATGTGTGTGTGTGTGTGTTTGTCAGTGAGACTGTGGAGACGATAACTGACGAACGAATGGGCGAACGAAATTTGGTACAAAAATCACAATCCGTACACACTGGAAGCCTATTGTTTTTATACGCAATCTAATGTTCAGAACCCCCCTAAATTTTCGCGTGAAATTTTGAAAAAATCGTCAAAAATTCAAAATCGTTAATAAAGTTACGCAAATAGACATTTCTTATGTAATTTTTCATTAGAAAACGATTGACATAAATTTTAGAACACTAACGTGAACCGTTTTCGAGATATTGCACATTTTTCAAAAACATTATCAAAAAGTCATATAAAATTAAAAAAATATATTTCCTACTGAGAAACATGTTCACTTTTCATATGTAATATCATGCAATAAATTGGGTGACATCATTCTCGTGGATCTAACTCGTTCCATTTATGAAAAAAGATACTTTGAGTAATGCTTTTGTATTTGAACGCCAATAGTCATTTATCTGCTGTAAGAATAACTTATTTCTTCGTCCATAACGCTTGGCGAGAATTTGGCGACGAATTTGGTGGTATGTCGCCAACTTGGCGACTTTTTGAAATGCTGCCAAATTAACTAAAAACTCGCCAAATGAATAAAAATGACGCTAAATCAATGAAAATTACGACTAATTGTCGAAAATTCAATATCTTTGAAGGAATATAAGTATCTACTATAAGAAAAACCTAATTTTGTTTATTTTAAAAGTAGTAAATTTATTACATTATATAAGGAAAGTCATGTGTTGCCCACATCAGATTTTTTTATTCGGGGAGGGGTGGGTCACCGGTTATAACCATCCGGTGCAGTGTTTGTTCTATCATTTTCAAATGTGAAAATGATGTGAATAGTGATATCAAAAAGTTTAAGTATCACTGCACTAGCAGAAAAAGTTAATTGCAAATAATAGACATTAGATTACGTGGATCTTAAAAAAAAAGTATTTAATGGAATGTGTATGGGACTTTTGTATGGGAATAAAATTATTTTTGAAGTTGCTGCGGGGAAGAGGGACGCAATTATATTATTAATTTGAAAGCAAGAAAACATTTCGAACGTTCGCTCACCATAGATTTTTAATTGAACTTGAAGTGAAAGATCAATTTGCTTCTTCAAATGACAATTGTATTTATGTTTTTTCAAATGAAAATTGCATTTATGTTTCTTTAAATGAAAATTGCATTTTCGCGTCTTCAAATGAAAATCACATTTTACTTTAGACACACATACAGCAATTACACACAACACACATACATCAATCTAACTGTTAATCTAATTATTGATTTAAATAAGCATAAAACACAAATACGTCATTAGTATAACACTCATTAATTGATAAGAGTCATTAACCACCTTTGGCATGAAAAATAAGTCTTGTTCCTAAATACAAAATGACAGTACAATCACCACAGTTGAAGTAAATGAGATTTATGTCGAAAGAGTTTCACACATGATATAACGTGTGTATTTGTAAGTGTTTATCATATATTTTTGGTAAAATAATTAAAAATACTTATTAATGGATTTTTACAAATTAATGGATTTTTACGAAACTTTATATCCAGCTTTATTATCAAAACTTCCAGAGCTAGATAGAATTTTTTTTAAAAATTCGAGCAAACTTCGAAATTTATTAGAAATTTTATGTTTTTTAACATGGCAGCATAAGACAAAATGTGACAAAATCCTGCGTAAAATGATTTATTTATGGCTCACTGATCATGAGACTTAATAGTTTTAATCATTGTTGTGAAAAATAGCTGCGATACAATTATTTCTTTCCTTATATACATAATGTATAAGGAAAGTATTGAGACGGGGTCGAAAATTCTAAATCGAGTTTTCGACGGGAGAGCGCGTTTCAAGCATCCCTGATCACGAATCGAACATTTTTGAAGTGAAGTGTGTGTGTGTGTGTGTGTGTGAAAGTATGTGTGTGTGTGTGTGAAAGTATGTGTGTGTGTGTGTGTGTGTGTGTGTGTGAAAGTATGTGTGTGTGTGTGTGTGTGTGTGTGTGAAAGCATGTGTGTGTGGGTGTGTTAAATTCATTACCAAGTGTTACATATTTGGCGATACTCGCTTCTTTTTATATGTATGTGATTTTTTAAATAAATCTATTAAAAATCTAACAATATCTTTAGAACTGTCCAAACGAGTGTTCCAAAGTTTATGTTATTCGTTTTCAAATAAAAATTAACTGGAGTGCGACTCAACTGGATATTTTTATACCAGAATTCATTTTATTATGTTTTTTTCTTTTACAAATTTTTCAAGAAAAATTCTGAAAAATCTGTATTGTTGATCCAGAAGATCACAATTAAAGCATATTACACTTCATTTTATAGGGGTTGAAAAACTGTTACTTTATTTATTCCTTATACAATAATGTATAAGGAAAGTATTGTAACGGGGTCGAAAATTCGAATTCGAGTTTTCGACGGGAGAGCACGTTTCAAGCATCCCTGATCACGAATCGAACATTTTTGAAGTGATGTATGTGTGTGTGTGTGTGTGTGTGTGTGAAAGTATGTGTGTGTGTGAGACTTTGGAGATGATAACTGACGAACGAATGGACCGATTCGAACGAAATTTGGTACAAAATTCACAATCCGTAATCACTGGCAACCTATTGTTTTTATATGCAATCGAATGCTCATAACCCCCCTAAATTTTCGAGTGAAATTTTGAAAAAATCGTCAAAAAATCAAAACTGCTAATAAAGTTACGCAAATAGACATTTCTTATGTTATTTTTCATTAGAAAACGATTGACATAAAGTTTAGAACGCAAACATGAACCGTTCTTGAGATATTGCACATTTTAAAAAAAAATTATTAAAAAAGTCATATAAAATAAAAAAAAAATATTTCCTATTGAGAAACATGTTCACTTTTCATATGTAATACTATGCGATAAATTCGGTGACATCATTCGTGTGGATGTAACTTGTTCCATTCATAAAAAAAGATACTTTAAGTAATACTTTTGTATTTGAAATATTTGACTTTTGTATTTGCCAATAGTCATTTATCTGCTGTAAGAATAATTTATTTCTTCCTCCATAACGCTTGGCGACATTTTGGCGACGAATTTGGTGGAATGTCGCCAACTTGGCGACTTTTTCAAATGTTGCTAAATTAACGAAAACCTCGCCAAATGGATAGAAATGACTCTAAATCAATGACGACTCATTGATGATGACGACATGGAAAATGACGACTCATTAACGAAAATTCAATATCTTGGAAAGAATATAAATAACTACCATAAAAATAATCTATTTTATTTTTACTGTAAAAGTAGTAAATTCATTGCATTATATAAGGAAAGTCATGTGCTGCCCACATCAGATTTTTTTATCTGCAAAAGTACTAAATTCGTTGTATTATATGAGGAAAGTCATGTGTTGCCCACGACAATTTTTTTTTGTGCATGATGTCATTAGCCCTCTCGGGGACAAGTTATCCTCTGAAGGGGGTATATTGTCAAATGTGGTATCAATCCATGTTTTTTTAAGTCCATTAAAATGAAGGGTAACACACTATAATTGCGATCATTTATTTAAACCAGAATACCTATTTTTCAAACATTTGCTTTTAAAATTAAAATAAAAGCTACTAAAAACGGATTCTGGTATGAGAAAGTTTGGTTGTGTGCTATTATCCGGTTAATTTCATTTGATTAAGTGGGTCCCATACAATAAACGATTGAGAACCACTGATATAGATGTTTAAATTTATTCCATGAATCCTATATTTCCACCATTGGGCGGTATAAACCTAAATCATTTAACAGTTCAGCTCAAAGGTGAATTTAAAAATGGCAAACCTTTTATCCATATCCAGTCCATTTGGATAATCAGATGATCCCCGGTGGTGTCTTCAAGGGCGCTAATGACACGCACTCCTCCGTAATTGCAATCTTATGCGGCTAATCTACATGGTGGTGGGCTTGCTACTGCCTCAATCCGCTGGAGTGTAATAAAAGGATATTTTAATGACAAATAATGGTCAGTCAATTAATTGATCTTGTTCCAAATTTACTGAATTTAAGATTGAAAGATGCGCAAAGTATTTCGTCTATATGCATTAGGCGTTTTCGAAAATTTTGGAAAAACGCGTTTAGATGAGTTTAATTGGTTATATTTCGGTAGAAGGATTTGAATATCTTGTAGTAAATAAAATTTCGATTTGGTTATTTATAAAGTTTGAAAAATGTGCCGTAGAAATAAGTATGAACGGTAGAATTTTTTTTTTTGCCTATCAGCACTGGATAGCTGAATGTTGCTGGTAACTTTAATTTTGCAGCATCCAGCAGTTTACGATAAATTTTATGGTTTAGGTACAAGATGCGTAAAATTGAGACTTACCTTACTATTAATTGATGAAAATACACGATTTTATGTATAGTATGTATGCATCAAACTCATCTAAGGCCCAAAATTGGGCTAGAATCTCTTTTTTTAATGTAGCATTCGATCCAAGAAGTTGAAGGAAGCTTTCAAAAATTTAAAAAAATTCAATAGAATATTAAATATTTTTGAGAAGTTCCTAAAAATGAGGGTGAAATTGACCCCGTCTGTGCGGTCAATTTCATCTGTCTTCTTCCTCATGTCTTCTTCCTCACTTTTCACTCCTTCACAAATTTGTCTTCTTCCTCACTTTCCGATCTCCGATCTCAATTTGTTTTAAACGGGAGCTCAAGGCATTTCAAAGAGAGCTGAAAAGCCGGAATTTTGAAATGTCGACTGTTTTTTTTTCAACATATTTTTAAAAATCAGTCAAATTCCAAAATCCTCGGGAAAAGGCATACAACGCGACCCATTTTCAGAATCAAATTTACACCTCAATTTAGCGCTGCGAACTCCATTTCTTTTTAATTGCAGCTAAGTTTCGGCTTTGATGCTCAAGTGTAGAAAATTTGAAAAAAATCGATAGATTTTTCGTTACAGAATTTTTAATTTAGGACAAATGAAAAATTTCGTAAAAGAAGCTAAATAGGTAATCATTTAGAAAATCTACCTTCTAATACAGCTTTTGTAATATAATTTCCATTTGTTATATTTCAAAGGGCCCAAACTTCTGATAAAAAACCAAAGTTTGCTTTTATATGGATTTTCAAAGATTTTTTATACATTTTTTAGGTTAAAATTTTCTTGTTTGCACCATTTATAATCAAAATACGACTCGTAAAACCTTTCTTTGTTGCAAACGCTTTTACCATTTCAACAGAAGTAACATTTATACTATTTAAGCAATGAAAAATAAATTTATCATTAACAGCTCAAATAAAGCTGTTGCTGAAACTTTGTTATCGTTATCATTGATGGTGACACACTGGATTGAGGCTTATGAAAAAAATTGTGAATTATACTCAGCGATTGGTTTAGAAGCGTAGTTGAAATATACGAAACTATGCTGGTTTTGGAAAACACTGCAAATATAAAATGGTCTATTATAATACGCTATGTTGCTATATTGTACTATTATTGTTGAAATTGCGATTTTATTTAGGCCGTAAGATATAATTATGATTATAACTCCCCATTTTATTCATTGGCGTTTTGCCAAGCTGAACCCCTGTAGCTCGGATGAATTTTTAATTTTCACTGTTATCTAGGAAGTATCCCCACCACTACACGGATGTATACAAATTTCATGAAATTTTCACTCTTTTGTGCGTATCACGCCACGCGGGTTTACACCTCAACTAAATGTTAGAACTTTGTTATAACATGTTATGCACAGAGTCTCATCAAATGACAGGTTTCGGTTTAAATTGTATCCGTCTGGAGAAGGGTCTGCATTTTTATTTTGGAGAGGATAGCAATACGTCCGCTTCATGGATATACACGAATTCGTATGCAATTTTCATTCTTATTTAGAGAATATCAAGACGAAAGCGGGTCAAATGCGGATCAAAGTTTGCTTATTTAGGGAGTAGTCGCTTAGCGACCTTGCTTTCGCTCTCTTTTTGTATGTATTTAATAAAAAGGGTATCGACCAAAGAAGTGATTGGAAACAAAATATGAACAAACATTTAGAAATTGTTGTGCTCGTGGAAACGTAGCCAAACATTGAGATACCTAGTGTGATAAACTTTTGGATTGCTCAGTGCCACCGTTAGAAAGCGACTAGAACTACTGCGACAAGGTGTCATGTTTCTTCATGATAATGCCAATGCTCACATTACCAACTGTACAAGCGCACTATTACAGCGCTACCATTGGAAGATACTTGAACACAAACTTTAAACTGACCCCTAACGATTTTCGTCCTTGCGAACCTTTAGAAAAGAACCTGCTAAAAGCTATATACAATCTACCCCCAAGTTCATCAAGCTGTGATGTCTTGTCGGCAGAATTTTGAGACTGGTTTCTTCAGGTTTGGGATCTATGTGTTGGTGTATTGATGGAACACATGTCTGGACAATTATGGGAATTATATGGAAAAGTAATGTGTGTAGATGTAGGTTACATATTATCCCCACATTAATATAAGAATAAATGCATTCATACGGCAGGCCTTGTTACCTTATTTCATGAAATGCCCTTGGAGGGGGGCCTATATACCTTTGAATAAACTATGCACTTTATTCAGACTAAAATACATACATTAATTTGAAATGAATACATTTTGGTTTTTTAATTGTTAAATAGATTGCCGTCTCCATCGCTGAATTTCCATTTTGTTTAAACCAACGAAATAATTTTACACAATGAGTAGACTACCCCCGGTTAGCAAGCGCTGCATTGTAGCATCCCGACCAGACCTGGCAAAGTTTTTCAAATCAGAGTCCATTCTGTGTTTTGTGTGGTAAACAGTGATTCCCAATCAGGATTCCGCTGAGATCTGGGATTTTGCTTAACCTATCCCAGAACTAGAATTAGCAAAAGCTTGTAAAAAGAAAAAAAAATCCAAGTTGCCACCTTTTCTTGTGATTGAGTAATGTTAAGGTTTTAACGTGATTTGGGTTGAATTTAATAGTTGAAATTTTAACAGCGACAATTTCACTTAGGGATTTTGAAGCTGTGCATTTTCGTAGCTTCGAGGAATTCAGAATCGAGCAGTACCAGCACTTCTACCAAGCACCCATACGGTTATCAGATTTAATTTCGAAATCAAGTCAAACCAGTTAAAATATGTTTTCCTTAATCATGTCACATCACATGAAAATATGAATTTATCATATGAAAATGTAATTGCATCATATGAATGTATCACAATATATAATGAACCTCTGACTAACTAACCTTTTGTTTCTCTTTAACATGCAAGTGAATAAATATTTTATTTAGATTAACAATAAAAATTCAAGTATTAAATATATATAATTAGCTTATATTTCTTAATTTAATTAGTAAGCGTCAAAATAGTTTATATTTATTTCATTTTAGCATTTATATGAATATTTATTTCTAATGAATTCGAATAATTCATTTGGCAAATTTCATAACTTCTCCGAATTTTCGTGAAATATCCCATTGCATGCCAATGCTTCACTGACCAATAACTGCCTCAAATATTCTCAAATTCAATTATGTTGACCTTTTCATTATCTTGCTCGATAATACACAGCCCACTCTAATATACTGCCAGCTCCGGCTGATTGCAAAACTGAAATTGATTTATTATAATTACTCTTTGTAAGATATTAGATGAATTGTAGATGAATATGTACATGGCAATCTGCAAAGGAATCTTTCCCAAGCTTATAAATAAAGCACAGAAGTTGAGGCCAAACGTCTTAAAAGCTTTGATGAAAATGCTTTTTAACCATTTACAGCATAGTTGAAAAGTGTTTATGACTTTCTTCATTCTGTCTGTCTGTCCGTTCGCACGATAACTGCCGTAAAAATGACTTCATCAAAATGAAATGTTAGTATGTTGTTCAGATGCTCTATGGAACCTATGAGAATATAAATGAATAATATCACCCAATTGGTTTTGGATTGAACCCGGGTAGAAAAAATGAAATACATTGAACTCTATGGGAACTATTTTCCAAACATTTTTGAAACGAACTTAAAATTCACAAATTGCTTCGAAAGTTTTAGGAAATTATGTTCAAAATATCCCATGTGAAATGTTCAAATTATCCCATAAAAAATATAAAAAAAATTCAACAAAATATGTTCGGAAGTTTTTTAAATAAAAATTAAAATAATAATTACACCCATATCATATGAAGAGATCACGTGACCCGCTTCAAAATAAAATATGGCATCCATCTTGTGTCAAAATCGTGATTTTTAAAGTTGTTTTTAATTTATATTTAGTGTTGCATTCGTCCAAGAATCGCTTTTTTTTTGCTTAATTTCTATGCATCTGTATTCTTAAACAATGCAATTAGAATATATTTAATTCAACTGATTATCAAACTGTGATTATTTATACAACAAAGCTTAATTTTCCCTTATGGGGAATGTAAACACATCCAGCTGTAAGATTAGTTGTATAAAAATTGCTGAATTTCTTTAATGCAAAATTATTTAGTACTTGGAGTCTGCAGTACAGCTGATATGAATGAAACATTCATTGATTTTGCATAGAGACGCAAATGATTTTATAACAGACTTTTTCGATGAAGTTTTAAGCATAGAGTTAAATTGAATGAAATATTTACTACTTTTTCATAGAGAGCCAGGCGATTTATATTTCAGTGACGTCATTTGAATAAAGTTCATTTTTTTATGAAGTTTTAAGGTTTCAAGTACAGGTGAACCTCGATATGTCGAACCTCGGTATCTCGAAATTTTCGATATCTCGAAATTTTTTCATCTCCCCTCATGCACGGTATAAAACTAATGTAAAACAAACTCTTTAACTCGAAATTTTTCTAATCAAACTTTCGATATCTCGAATTTTTTCATCTTACCATTTGGATCATCTTACAATTTTCAACTTTTCATTTGGAAAAATACGATCCAAACAAGAAAGATCAATCACGCATAAGCATTGATTATGAACCACTTTCCAACTGAAATGCAATTTCATTTAAATATTTTTAAAATGTGATACATTCAGTGGTGATATCTTTTACATTATCACAGTACTACAGTAATTTATTATACTTAAATATTCAAAACTGTATCGAAATATAAATCATCTGAATCTCTATGCAAAATCAATGAATATTTCATTCCTATAACTTGTATTCCAGACTCCAGAGCTAAATAAATTTGTGTGAAAAAAAATTCAGCAATTATTATTTAATTCACCTTATAATCGCTTCAGATATTTGCATTCTGCATAAGTTAAAATTAGGCTTCGTTGAAGAAATAATAAAAGTTTAGGGATCATTTAAAATCACAACTATTTTAATTAAATAGGCACGGAATTTAGATACACAGATAATACTCAGATACGCAGATAATATATATATGTGAGTGTGTGTGTGTATGTATTCAAAGTATTGGAATCGTGCCGAAGATCGGAACTCGAATTTTCGAAGGATTTACACGTTTTGGGATTCTAAAACACGAAAAAACTGTTTTTAGGAAGACGTCTGTGTGTGTAAGAGTGTATCTGTGTATGTTTCTGTGTGTCTGTGAGGATATTACATCCACTCTAATTGAAAAACTAATGGACCAAATTTCATAAAATTTGGTAGGTATGTTTTTTGTGGGAAATCCTGATGTTCATTAGATTATAGTACGATTTGTAAGAAAAGAATCTGCCTTCTTTGTTAAATGGCCGGCAGAAATTGTCTTTATCCACTCTAGTTAAAAACTAATGGAACAAATTTAACAAATTTGGTGTATAATATTTCAATGACCTACAAGTGATTTATATACCAAATTTAACAAAATTTGGTACATAAATCAGTTGTATGTTATTCTAGTACGATTCAGGAAAAGGAACGGGGCTCGCAAAAATCGTTATATATAACAAGAAAGATCAATCATGCTTAAAGCATTGATTATGAAACACTTTCCAACTTCAATGCAATTTTATTTAAACATGTCTAAAATGCAATACATTCCTCGGTAATATTTTAAAACTTCTCACAACACTACTTTGATTTATTATATTTGAAAACTTAAACCTTCATCGAAAAAAATGAACTTCATTCAAATGACGGCATTGAAATATAAATTGTCTGGTTTAAACATCTCTAAAATGTGATATATTACTCGATAATAATTTTAGAATTATCATAATACCACGATAATTTATTATATTTAAAAACTTCATCGAAAACAACTGAAATTCATTCAAATGACGTCATAGAAAAAATAACACGCCTGTCTCTCTCTAAAAAAGCAGCATTTCATTCATAAATAATTTCCCATTCATGTCATTCATCACAATACTATACTAATTTATTTTACTTAAAAATTAAGACCATGGAGTTACAAGTAATTTAACTCTATGCTTAAAACTTCATCGCAAAAAATCGTCCTTCTCTCGGTAAAGTCAATGAATATTTCTTTCATATCAGCTATGCAGACTCCATGAGCTAAATTCATTTGCGTTAAAAAATACAGCAGTTCCTATACAACTCATCCTACATATTTTGCTGTTTACATTTTACATAAGTGAAAAATAGGCTTCGTTGTAGAAATAATCAAATTTTGATGAGCATTTAAGCTCATATATATATTGTAATTGCGTTGATTTAATATGTAGATGCACAGAATTTAAACCAAAATAAAGTGGTTTTAGGACGGATACAACACTTAATATGAAGCAAAAAGAACTTTAAAAATCACAATTTTGAGACAAGATGGATGCCATATATCATTTTGAAGTGGATCACGTGATACTTTCATATCATGGTCACGTGATCGTTTCATATAAGAGGTGTTATTATTATTTTAATTTTTATTTAAAAAACTACTGAATTTTTTTTTATATATTTTATGGAACAATTTAAATATTATCTAAAAATTTCGAAGCAATTTGTGAATTTTAAATTCGCTTAAAAAATGTGGAAAAATTAGGTCCCATAGGGCTCAATGTATTTCATTTTTTCAACCCGGGTTCAATCCAAAACTAATTGGGTGATATTATTCATTTGTATTCCCATAGGTCCTACAAACCGTCTGAACAACATATTAAAATTTCATGTCGATTAAGTCATTTTTACGGCAGTTATCGTGCTAACGGACAGACAGACAGACAGCATGAACAAAGTCATAAACACTTTTCAACTTTGTTGTAAAGTGTTAAAAATAAAGGACTACGTGTGCTCAATTATATCAATTAAATTCCTATTTTACACGTGATTTTTTACAATAAAAGGAATTAGACTAACCCCATTAGTCTAAGTCTAACCGTTCTTGAGATATTCCAGTTTTTTCGCGTTTTCGCTACGGCACCTTTGACAATAAGTCAAGCTATCAAATGAGAACCAAATTTAAGTTTAACGTGCAAATTCAATGTCATTTAAAATACTTATGGCTGTTATTTTGTGCAGATAAACTCAAATTATTATTGAAGAAATAAAGAGAACGTGAATATGAGTCTGCAGAGAAAGACATGTGCTGCCCACATCAAAATTTTTAACAATATTACAACAATGATTTATAGAAGTGAACGGGGATTATTTGCTGGCCATTCTGAAGAAAAAGTATTATCTATATTTAAAGATCCACCAAATTTTTGTAGAGTAAAATGTTCAACAAATTTAAGCTGTGTACCAAATGTTAACTCTCTAGGACACAGTAAAGTGCATTAAACATGCCATCAAATAAGTATATCATGAAGAGTTATATAAAATTAAAAAAAAAATTGAAAAATTGTTATCTACCAAATTTATTTAAAATGTGAAGCATCTCTTACATACAAAATGTTTAATCTCTATGAAAGATATTTATTATACAATATATGTCTTTTTTCTTTCTGGAGGATATCCCAAAAGTCAGAATTTAAATGAATTTGTTTTTTTCCCTACATTAGATACTTTTTAATTAAAAAACTACTTAACATATTTTACTGAAATTTTTTATATATATTTTATGGGATAATGTGAATATTTCCTAAAAATTTCGAAGCAATTTGTGAATTTTAAATTTGCTTAAAAAATGTTTGAAAAATTAGGTTCCTTAGGGTTCAATGTATTTCATTTTTTCAACTAATTGGTTCAATAAAAAACTAATTGGGTGATATTATTTATTTATATTCCCATAGGTCCCATAGACCGTCTGAAAAACATACTAAAATTTCATTTTGATAAAGTCATTTTTACGGCAGTTAACGTGCTAACGGACAGACAGACCTACAGGCAGACAGACAGACAGACAGGCCGACAGACAGACAGACAGACAGACAGAATGAGCAAAGTCATAAACACTTTTCAATTAAGTTGTAAAGTGTTAAAAGTGAGTTTAATGCAGATGAAACAGGACTATTTTTTAAGTGTATGCCTGATAAAACTATGGCCATTAAAGGCGAAGCATGTCATGGCGGGAAAAGGAGCAAAGGGAGATTAACTGTGCTGTTTTACACTGATATGAATGGTTCAAAAAGGCTATAACCTCTTATGATAGTTAAATCTGCTAAACTCCGATGTTTTTCAGGAATGAAATGTTTTCCAATGACTTATTTTGCAAACAAAGAGGCTTGGATGACTGCCGAAATTTTCACTAATTGGTTGAAGAAACTAGACAGAAAAATGTCCCGTGAAAATCGCAATATTGTTCTCTACTTGGACAACTGTACAACACATAATAGTGTGCCGAAATTAAAATCCGTGAAAGTTCATTTTATGCCACCAAACACAACTTCTAAGTTACAGCATTTGGACCAAGGTATTATTCAGAGTTTTAAAGTGAACTGTTGCCACAAAATTAAGCTTATTTGGATCAGCCTAGCTCATTTGGAAAATGTGATAGATATTGAAGGATTCAGTAACTGTAACCAAACTGTCATTGATGACTATTTCGCAAAGTAAAGAAATGAAAGATTAAATTTTAATAATGTATGCACGTACATAGTATTACATTAAATGTGTATCCAATCATTTCAATCTTCGCTTTATTTGTTGTCTGCATTTTCTTGGGTAATACCAAATTCTCTGTTTGCAAGATAAAGTAAGTTATTTTTTTAAAAATGTGTAAAGTCCAGGACTAATGTATGGACTTAAAGTATGGACTTAAAGTATGTAAAGTATAGGACTAGTATCTTTTATGAATTCCTTAAATTTTTTCAAATTTTCGATATCTTGAATTTTTTTTCTTCTCCCTTCAAATTCGACACATCGAGGTTCGACTGTACGCAATATACGTAATACGCAATATACGTAATATACGCAATATACGTACGGTACGTAAATATTTCCGCTGAATGTATCGCATTTTAGAGAGTTTAAATAAAATTGCATTGCAGTTGGAAAGTGTTTCATAATCAATGCCTTATGCAAGATTGATCTTGTTTATATTTTTAATGCTGTTTTCCGTTCATATTGGCCTCAATTTACCTCTTATATTAGAATCTAATTTTAATTTGTTTGTGATTTTTTTCTCCTTTCTACAAATTTTGTAGGAAAATTTTCGAAAATTCTGTATCGTTTGTCCACATATTAACAATTCTAGTACTTTACACTTTATTTTGGAGGCCTTCTAAATATTTTTCGGTTGGTACTAAGTTTGACAATGGACTCTCTCGGGGGGGAGGGTAACATGCCTCCCCGAGGAGAGGGGTTAATAACGCCACTTACACACAGGTTCTATCGAGGCTATTTTTCACTACAATAATTGAAACCGTTACATTTCGCGATCTATGAGCCATAAATAACCCCTTTTATGGATAAAAATATCAAATTTTGTCCTATGCTCCCATGTTAAAAAAAACATAATTTTTTTAATCTTACGCGGGAATTTTATATATGTTATAAAATTTTCGATAACAAATCTGGATATGAAGTTTTGTAAAAGTCCATTAATATTTGGGGCAGCTTTCTTATACACCACAAGTAGGCCACAAACAGATAGAAGACCATCATTATAACAAGAAGGATCAATCATGCTTAAAGCATTGATTATGAAACACTTTCCAACTTCAATGCAATTTTATTTAAACATCTCTAAAATGCAATACATTCCTCGGTAATAGTTTAAAACTTATCACAATACTACATTAATTTATTATATTTGAAAACTTAAACCTTCATCGAAAATAAATGAACTTCATTCAAATGACGGCAATGAAATATAAATTGCCTGGTTTAAACATCTCTAAAATGCGATACATTCCTCCGTAATATTTTTAAAATTATCATAATACTACGATAATTTATTATATTTGAAAACTTCATCGAAAACAACTGAAATTCATTCAAATGACGTCATAGAAAAAATAACACGCCTGGCTCTCTCTATAAAAGCAACATTTCATTCATCGCAATACTATAATAATTTATTTTATTTAAAAATTAAGACCATAGAGCTACAAGTAATTAAACTCTATGCTAAAATCTCCATCGAAAAAAATCGTCCTTCTCTCTGTAAAATCAATGAATATTAGCATTCATATCAGCTATGCAGACTCCATGAACTAAATAATTTTGCGTTAAAGAAATACAGCAATTCTTATACAACTCATTCTACATATTTTGCTGTTTACATTTTACATAAGTGAAAAATAGGCTTCGTTATAGAAATAATCAAATTTGGATGATCATTTAAACTCAAATATAATGTAATTGCGATGTTTCAGTATGTAGGTGCACAGAATTTAAGCAAAAATAAAGCGATTTTAGGATGGATACAACACTCAATATGAATTAAAAGGAACTTTAAAAATCACGATTTTGGGACAAGATGGATGACATATTTCATTTTGAAGTGGGTCACGTGATTTTTTCATATCATGGTCACGTGGTCGCTTCATATTAGAGGTGTAATTATTACTTTAATTTTTATTTAAAAAACTACAGAATATACTTGCTGAATTTTTTTTTTTTATATATTTTATAGCACAATTTGAATATTACCTAAAATTTTCGAAGCAATTTGGGAATTTTAAATCCGCGTAAAAAATGTTTGAAAAATTAGGTCCCATAAAGTTCAATGTATTTCATTTTTTCAATCCGGGTTCAATCCAAAACTAATTGGGTGGTATTATTCATTTATATTCCCATAGGTCCTACAGACGGTCTGAACAACATACTAAAATTTCATTTTGATTAAGTCATTTTTACGGCAGTTATCGTGCTAACGGACAGACAGAAAGAGAGACAGAATGAACAAAGTCATAAACACTTTTCAACTTTGTTGTAAAGTGTTAAAAATGGCCAAAACGGTCCTAAAACGTATATTGGCATCAAAATTTCAAAATCGGTAATATTGGTGAAAACCATGTTACACAAACTTGCGCAAGGTAAACGGATTTTTTTTTCGAATGAGTTGCTTTCTCTCATTGATAACAGTTTAGATGAGCGAGAGTACAACTAAATACGAATTGCTAAACAAAAACTGAACATTCCATTCGTTGCGATGTAAATTTCATTCAAACACACTTTTCAAAGTTATCTGATATTATTACTTTTCTTGAAGAAAGATATATGGATGAAACCAGTAAAATTGAATCTGTTCTCGGACAAAAAGGATTACAGTGAAATATGCGAGATTTCTATAATTACAAATAATTACTTGAAAAAAAAAATCTGATATGGGCAGCACATGCCTTTCCTTATATAATGCAATGAATTTACTACTTTTACATTAAAAAAAATAATGTATAAGATCCACGGTATTGTGTATTTATCGTTGAATTGTACATTTAACGATTTTTGGGATAGTGAAATGTAAAACTATTTCAAAATACCTAATTAACTTAGATTTCGCGCAACTCTAAATAAACAATCATCAATATTGATAGCATCCCCAATAAGCGATATAGTCCATATATAATAAAATTTTAATAATTAATTCATCAATTAGGCGTTATTTTTCATTAATTTTGCGTCATTTTTGCAATTTTAACGATATTTTTGTCACTCTGGGGCGAAATATCGCCATGTTGGCGATACTTTGCAAAATTATACAAGTTCGCCAAATGCATCAACAAGTGTTACAGACAAACGGAGAGAAAAGTATGTCTTATATACTAAAAGGTATGCCCGTCATATGGCGGAAATCAGAATTTGCTAAACAATACTTTCCATTTGGTGTCATTTGTATCATTTTGGCGATATTTTTGTCACTTTGGCATCATTTGAAGTTGGCGACGTCCCGCTAAATTTCTCTCTAACCGCTACGGACGGAAAAGTGTCTTATAGTCTATGTTCTTATAGTCTATTTTTATATTCTTTCCAAGATATTGAACTTTAATCAATTAGTTATCATTTTTATTGATTTAGCGTCATTTTTATCAATTTGTCGACATTTTCGTTAATTTGACAATATTTAAAAATGTCGTCAAATTGGCCACATTCTGCCAAAATCTCGCCAAGCGTTATGGACGTAGAAATAAGTTATTCTTATAGTAGATAAATGACTATTGGCGTCCAAATACAGAAGTATTACCCAAAGTATATTTTCTCATGAATGGAACAAGCTAGATCCACGAGAATGATACCACCAAATTTATCTCCTGATATTACTTATGAAAAGTGAACATATTTTACAAAAGTTAATATTTTTATTTTATTTTATATGATTTTTTGATAATTTTTTGAAAATAATATGCAGTATCTCATAAACGGCCCATGCTAGCGTTCTAACATTTTAGTCAATCGTTTTCTAAGGATGACATAAGAAATGACTATTTACACAACTTTATTGTAGGGTTTTGATTTTTTGATGATTTTTTCAAAATGTCACTCGAAGATTTAGGGGAGTTCTGAACATTCGATTGCGCATAAGAACAGTAGACTTCCAGTAGTCGCGGATTGTAATTTTTGTACCAAATTTCATACGAATCGCTCTATTCGTTCGGAAGATATCGTCTCCTCAGGCTCACTGACACACACACACACACACACACACACACACACACACACATACACACACACATCACCGCAAAAATGTTTGATTCCTGTTCAGGGATGCTTGAAACGTGCTCTCCCGCCGAAAACTCGAAATCGATTCCCCGTCACAATACTCGTACGCAACTCTTTCCTTATTCATTATACTATGTATAAGCGGAAATTAAACATAAAGGACATCGCTAATATAATCGAAGAGGATGCTAAAAATTCTGCTTTTACTGAAATTAATACTTACAAATATCACACGTTTTAAATATACTCCAATTACTTCCATAGACGCCAAACGATCATTTTTAACACTTTACAACAAAGTTGAAAAGTGTTTATGACTTTGTTCATTCTGTCTGTCTGTCTGTCTGTCTGTCTGTCTGTCTGTCTGTCTGTCTGTCCGTTAGCACGATAACTGCCGTAAAAATGACTTAATCAAAATGAAATTTTAGTATGTTGTTCAGACGGTCTATAGGACCTATGGGAATATAAATGAATAATATCACACAATTAGTTTTGGATTGAACCCGGGTTGAAAAAATGGAATACATTGAGCCCTATGGGACCTAATTTTTCAAGCATTTTTTAAGCGGATTTAAAATTCACAAATTGCTTCGAAAATTTTAGGCAATATTCAAATTGTTCCATAAAATATATAAAAAAAAATTCAGCGAAATATATTCAGTAGTTTTTTAAATAAAAATTAAAATAATAATAACACCTCTTATATGAAGCGATCACGTGTCCATGATATGAAACGATCACATGACCCACTTCAAAATGATATATGGCATCCATCTTGTGTCAAAATCGTGATTTTTAAAGTTCTTTTTAATTCATATTCAGTGTTGTATCCGTCTTAAAACTACTTTATTTTTGCCTAAATTCTGTGCATCTACATACTAAAACAACGCAATGACAATATATTTCAGTTTAAATGCTCATCCAAATATGATTATTTCTACTATTAAGCCTATTTTTCACCTATGTAAAATGTAAACAGCAAAATATATAGAATGAATTGTATTAGAATCGCTGTAATTCTTTAACACAAAATAATTTAGTCCATGGAGTCTGCTTAGCTGATATGAATGAAATATTTATTGATTTTAGAAAGCGAAGGACGATATTTTTCGATGAAGTTTTACGCATGGAGATTACTTACTTGTAGCTCAATGGTCTTAATTTTTAAATAAAATAAATTATTATAGTATTGTGATGAATGACATGAATGGGGGAATTATTTATGAATGAAATGTTGCTTTTATAGAGAGAGCCAGGCGTGTTATTTTTTTATGACGTCATTTGAATGAATTTCAATTGTTTTCGATGAAGTTTTCAAATATAATAAATTATCGTAGTATTATGATAATTCTAAAATTATTACCGAGGAATGTATCACATTTTAGAGATATTTAAACCAGGCAATTTATACTTTAATGCCGTCATTTGAATGAAGTTAATTTTTTTCGATGAAGGTTTAAGGTTTCAAATATAATAAATTAATGTAGTATTGTGATAAGTTTTAAAATATTATCGAGGTCTGTATTGAATTTTAGACATGTTTAAATAAAATTGCATTGAAGTTGGAAATGATTGCATTAAAATTGCATTGAAGTTGGAAATAAAATAAATTATTATAGTATTTTGATGAATGAAATGAATGGGAGAAAGTTATGAATGAAATCCTGTTTTTATAGAGAGATCCAGGCGTGTTATTTTTTCTATGACGTCATTTGAATTAATTTCAGTTGTTTTCGTTGAAGTTTTCAAATATAATAAATTATCGTATTATTATGATAGTGTTAAAAATATTACCGTGGAATGTATTGCATTTTAGAGATATTTAAAGCAGGCAATTTATATTTCAATGCCGTCATTGGAATGAAGTTCATTTTTTTCAATGAATGTTTAAGTTTTCAAATGTAATAAATCAATGTAGTATTGTGATAAGTTTTAAAATATTATCGAGGACTGTATTGCATTTTCGACTTTTTTAAATAAAATTGCATTGAAGTTGGAAAGTGTTTCATAATGAATGCTTTAAGCATGATTGATCTTTCTTGTCTATTCTAAGGCAGTGACAGAAGTTAAAGTATAACTTTCCATAATTTATAAAAGCGTCAAGTAATTATGAGTAAACTTTAAAATTCTGGATAAATGTCAATATAAATAAAGTTATGCCTGGTAAATAATGTTGTAAGATGAACTAAATGCCTGTATATAATTTGCAATTTTTCAATCTCTGTCCACTTATAATGTGTGCACTTATGTGCCTATTTTTGTTGTCTATTTCGACGTTTTATTTTGCTTAATTGCATGTCAATTTCAGTTTTTTTTACTGTCTGAATTTCGGCAATTTACCTATAAGGAAATAAATATTTTCCAATTCCTACAACATAAAATAGATTTTGAAGGTTCAATATAATACTCTGCATATGTATTGGAGCTCAGGAATGAATTACTGCGGCCCTCCTTCCTATAAGAAATTGATCAAATTGGAAATTCTGGAAAATAGTATTTACGGATTGTAATTTTTGTAAAAAATCTCGTTCGAATCGGTCTATTCGTTTGTCAGTTATCGTCTCCACAGTCTCACTGACACACACACACACACACACACACACACACACACACACACACACACACACACATCACTTCAAAAATGTTCGATTCGCGATCAGGGATGTTTGAAACGTGCTCTCCCGTCGAAAACTCGAATTCGAATTTTCGACCCCGTCACAATACTTTCCTGATACATTATTGTATATAAAGAAAGTAACAGTTTTTCAAGCCCTATAAAATGAAGGGGAATGCTAGAATTGTGATCTTCTGGATCAACAATACAGATTTTTCAGAATTTTTCTTGAAAAATTTATAAAAGAAAAAAACATAATAAAATGAATTCTGGTATAAAAATATCGAGTAGTGTCGCACACCAGTTAATTTTTATTTGAAAACGAATGACATAAACTTTGGAACACTCGTTTGGACAGTTCTAAAGATATTGTTAGTTTTTTAATAGATTTATTTAAAAAATAACATACATGTAAAAAGGAGTGAGTATCGCCAAATATGGAACACTTGGTAATGAATTTGTCTGCCTTGGTAGGATGAGGAAAAAACCATGTGGCGCCTTTTTCAAAGCGCAAGTTTTTAACACTTGACAACATAGTTGAAAGTGTTTATGACTTTGTTCATTCTGTCTGTTTGTCCGTTAGCACGATAACTGCCGTAAAAATGACTTTATCAAAATGAAATTTTACTATGTTGTTGTCATGTCGCAAATCTGCGCCATGAGCCTTTTTGTATTTTCTGAAAGAGAAACATCCTTCTCTCCGTTCGTGCCAGTACAGTGTTTTTACTAACACTTGTTTCCATTGAAATTACATTAAAAAGCGCATTTCGTCGAGAAGGCGTTGGAATGTCTGGACTTAGTGTCTGGCCGGGATGCGTGACGTCAGCTCGCTTGTTGCCAGGAGAGCGCGCCGTCCAATCAGGAAGAGGCGCATTTTTTGCGAAGGAGAACTTGCGTGGGCTCAGAGGACCCATGTTTCGCTCTCTTCGAGCTGGTGATCCCAAAGATGGAAGACGCTGGGAAAATTTGTCGAAAGACTTGAACAAAGGCTTTTGGCCAAAATGGCTTGCCGTTCATCTGGAGCTGAAGAAGAGGAGCCTGGAACTTTTCATTAATAATCCTGATGCAAATCTATTCTAAATTGTATTTTTCTATTCCAGGAATTATTCCGATGACGACTCTGGAAATTGAGATGGGAGATCGCGGTTGTTTCAATTCGAAGCATTGTATTCGGAAGTTCGGGTTCTAAAGATCTTGGAATTTACGTTGGAAATTCGCCCTGTGAACCTTTGAATCCCCGGCTCAAACCCGTGATATCTTGAGGCGAATCTGAGCTACAAATTTTTGTAAACTTGTATCAAGGTAAATTTTCTTTTCCGGAAACAATGTTTCCGAAGCGGTACTGGCATGATGAAATTAAATTCAATAATTAAAATGGCTCTTATTGAAATATTTAAAGTTAAAATAGAAATGATTTAAGATCATATGATTATGAATAATTTAACTATTTGAATGCTATATATTTTTACCAGAGCAATTGGTTTCTTGAATATGTCTAATATAAGTGAAGCTCTGAAGTTTATTTATTATTTGAAAGTTAAAATACTCATATTGAATTCTTCGAAAAATCTAAAATAAATCAATATTTAAGTTGTGTGAAAAGGAGCCTATTTATTTGTGTCTGTATATTTTCTTTACTCACTGTACTTCATTTAGGGTTATTTAATTCCCCTAAACTGGGAACTCCTTTAAATCTTGAATCTGGTGTTTTTGCTGTTAAATTTTTGAGACTAGATATGTTAAATATATGTCTCTTTGGTTTTTTTTGAACAGATCACGAAGTTGTGGGTGGTGGAGTCAGTAGGTGCTGTTTTGTACTGACCCAGCTCCCACAAATTGGTGCCGTATCCCTTTCCCAGAGTATTACAGTGAGTGAAGTATAAATTTATGAAAGAGTGCAAATTTTTTATTGTGTAAAAAAATATTGCAGTACTAATATGTCGAAGTAAGTTAAAAAATTATTTTGTGGTGCAAAATATTTGAGTTAATGGGCATGAAAATTTTTGTTTATGTGTCATATTTTAAGAAAAAGTGCAAAAGCACATAAGCCCAGACGCACCAGAGTATTGTTTGCATGATTTAAATTGCATTTTACATATTGAAATTGTGTTACATATATATTTTGAGGTACTTGACATACATAAATACACAAAATTCTATGTGATATATGAGTAAATTGAAATTTCCAAATACACACACATTAAAAGATAAATACATGAAGTGCATACATTTATTGGTGAAAAAGTGAATACAAAAGTTCTGTGCACATGCAAAAGTGATTCGAAGTTCATGATAATGAACAAAAAGTGAAAAAGTTGCACGTTGTGTTTTTCAGTGCTCTGTTTACACATGAATAAGTGATTTAAGCAAAAGTGAAACCAATTTTCCACAATAAACTGTGCTTCGTGAAAAATTTGAATTTTTTTTGGTGAAAAACCTTGTGCTAAAATGCCTAAATCTAGAAATACGAGAGCAAGCAGGAGTAGAGACTCCTCTGCTCAACCAAGAGTGTCCAACCACCGTACCCCTTCGGTGTCTCCACCACGACTTTCTCCAAATGCTGGCAGATCGGCTTCCGCTGTCAGAGACTCTAACAAAATGAAAATTGGAATTGGATCACAGTTCCTTGGATCCATTCCAAGTTTTGCTGGTAATGCGGGTGAATCTTTTCAGGACTTTTTGGAGAAATTCTCTCTTGTCGCTGAACACGCCGAATGGACAAATAAAGACAGAATTTTCGTTCTGAAGTTGAAATTGTCTGGTAGGGCAGAAAGACTGATAAAATCAATTCCAAAACTAAACCAAAGCACGAATTTTTCAGAATTAGTGAATACACTCAAGGACAATTTTATAAAAAAAGAAAATATTGCCAAGAATGTCGCTTCCCTGGTCAACTGTAAACAGATGACAGGGGAAAGCGTTCGTGATTATGCGAATCGAATAGAGGCAGAATCCTATGTTGCCTTTCCGCAAGATGTTGTGTCTGGTAATGAAGATTCCTTGAGAACTGCTATTTTGCTCAACTCTTTTAAAAAAGGGTTGAAATTCAGTATTCGAAAAACCGTCTTGTCTGCTAATCCGCAGTCATTTGAAGCTGCGAAAGAAATTGCCATTCTGGAAGAAGAAGTACAGAACGAAGAGCTAGAAGAAATGACAGAGGACGTAAATACTGTAAGAATTGAAAAAGACACTAAACAAGAAATTGAAGAACTGAAGAAAGAATTAAACTTAAAGAAGAAAGAATTTGAGAAATTAAGAAGAAAATTTTGTGAAAATTCAGAGAAGAGGAAGAAAAGACTGAATGAAATAAGAGAAGATCTGGAAAAGAGCAATTCCAGTTTTGAAGAATCTTTCCTGGATACGCCCTCTACAAGCAGATACAATGAAAATGAATTGGAAGAGGAAGATTGGGAAGATATTCCAGTAAAGAAGAAACATAAACCATCAACATCTTTCAGAACTTCTACACCATCCAAAAGATCTGAAAATAGAAACCGTTTCAGTCAAAGAAGAATTCCAGTTGCCTCACAGGAAGAAGAGTGGTACGTTAAAAGTCCATATCAAAATTATTCTCCAAGAAAGAACTCTCATATTTTTGGAAGACCATATCAAAATTATTCTCCAAGGAAAAACTCTCATATTTTTAGAAGACCTTTTCGCAACAGTTCATATAGAAATTCAAATTTTAGAAATTCCTTTGATAATTATAAATTTCAAAACTTCAATAATTCTGGATATAGAAGAAATAACAGATATTTTAATAATAGAATTGGTAATAGAAGGCAATTTAGAAGACAAAATTTTAGAACACAAAATTTTCAATCTCCACTAGTTAATAGACAAAATTCTGAAGTTAGTTTTATGACGGAAATCGAGAATCCTTGCCAAAACAATTTTCCTATTATTCAAGTTTTTGTTGAAGATGTTAAATTGAATGCATTAATCGACACTGGAAGTTCTATAAACATTATCTATAGTGATGCTTTACACAAAATCAATCCGAGAAAAGTACAATTAAAGCATACATCCACTATTTTGAGAGGAATTGGAAGTCAAAATATTTTGGTTGAGAGAAAAGCTTCTTTTCCCATTATTATTGGAAATGAAAGAGATATGATTGAATGCTGCATTTTAAATACACCTGCCCCAGGAAGGTACAACATGATTTTGGGAAATACATTTCTACATGAGAAACAAGTGACAATTACTTATAGACATAAACGTGTGAATTTTTTGTACTGTAGTATTCCCTTTACTGAATTTACCGAATCACAAAGTTTTACTGTGATTTCTGATGATGTACAATTTAAACCAGTCGAGAGTTATGCAATAAGCCATGATTTTGACAGAAGAAATTACAATTTTACAAATGATGTAGATTATAGATTCAAAGACACAAATTTTTCAAGAAATTATGAAAATAGATATAATAATGGATATTTATTTGAACAAAACAATTTTCATAATGAATTTAGAGATGTTGATTTTAGAAATTTTGATGCAAATGGAAATGAAAGGTCAAATTATGAATGTGAAAATGATTTACATGAAAGACAAATGAATGACAATGTACATACAGACAGATTTTTGACAAAAGACAATACCAGTAACAATGAAATATTTCAGACAGATTGTGATAAACATGATGAAGGAAGTTCACAACAAAATCAGGCAATTGGGATTGCCAAAGCTTTCAACAAATGTGTTCTAAAACCATTTTCGGAAACTTTTATTAAATTAAAAAGAAATTACAAAATTGAAAAAGACACGACAATTTTGCTTGAACCTATCAATAATAAAGAATTTTCTGCAAACAAAATTTTCGTAGCCAGAAGTATCCACAAAATTCCTGAAAATGACTTTTTGTATGCAAAAGTTGCAAATCCATCTGAAAAAGTTGTTTATATTAACAAAGGTATGAAATTGGGAACTTTCGAAAACATCCATGAATCTGATATTGACATAAATAATAGAGTTGACATTGAAAACTGTATTGAAGAAAATGAAACATTTGATGCATGGGGAGGATATTTTAATTTGAAACATATGAATGATACACAAAAAACTTTGCTTTTGAAATTACTAAGTAAATATAAACATGTGTTTGCCAAGAATATGAAAGAATTGTCTGGATGTGACACTATTTTGCACGAAATTAATCTGGAGTCTGATATACCTGTTAGGCAAAAGCCATACCGCATTCCACATAATTTACAGAAAGAACTTTCGCGCCAGGTGAATGAATTGCTGGATGCAAAAATCATTCAACCAAGCACTTCGCCTTACAATACTCCAGTGCTTTTTGTTAAGAAACCTGATGGAAGTTACCGTTTGGTAGCGGATTTTCGAAAGCTCAATAAGATCACTATTGTTGAGAATTTTCCTATACCCAACATATCGGAATTAATCGATAACTTGTCTGGAGCCTTGTATTTTTCTACCCTGGACCTAACCAGTGGATTTTACCAATTGTGTTTACATCCTGATGATTATCAGAAGACTTCTTTTTCAACACCTGATGGCCACTTTGAATGGACCAGAACCCCATTTGGTCTTAAGAATGCGCCTGCATCCTTTCAGAGACTGATGTCTCTGGTGCTGGCTGGCATATCTGGAATTTATATAGATGACATAATAGTTGCTTCAAGAACATTCGAAGAACATTTGAAAAAACTAGAAGAAATTTTTGTAAGATTAAGTAAACATGGTCTAAAATTAAAGCCAAGCAAATGCCATTTTTTCAGAAAAACAATTAAGTATCTTGGATTTTTGGTATCAAATGGAAAAGTACAACCTGATACTCATAATTTAGAAGTTGTAGAGAAATTCAAAATTCCTAAATCAATTAAGAATGTGAGACAATTTCTTGGACTCACTGGATTCTATAGAAAATTCATAAAAGACTATGCTGAACTGACTTTGCCATTAACAGAATTATTGAAAACTAAGAATAATGAAAGTAAAAAGAAATTTATTTGGACTAATGAAGCTCAAAAATCTTTTGAAATTTTAAAAGGAAAACTTTTGTCAAAACCAATTTTGACACTTCCAGATTTTAGAAAACCATTTATTTTACATACTGACGCATCAAATCACTCTTTAGGTAGCTATTTGTCTCAAGAAGATGAGAATAAAATTTTGCATCCAATATCTTACGCAAGCAGAAAGCTTAGCGAAGCAGAATGTAAATACAGTGTTGTCGAAAGAGAAGCATTAGCTGTTGTTTGGGCTACAAACTATTATAAACACTATTTAATTGGAAAACCTTTCACTATTTTTTGTGACCAGAAGTCACTAACATTCGTATTTAAATTAAAAGATCCTACATCTAGATTGGCTAGATGGATTGCATCCTTATCACAATTTGATTATCAAATAGTACATAAACCAGGAAAAGCAAATGTTGTTGCTGATTATATGTCAAGAAATGTAGATGAATGTACAAATACTATTGACAATGTCCCACAGAGATATGTATCACAATACAAAGTGATAAACAATGTTAATCAAAATTTTCAGAATGCAAATCAGAATTTTCCAAGTTTCAATAATGAAAATCAAAGTTATGTAGACAATACTAATGGTAGCAATAGAAGAGAATCAGAAATCAATTTGAATCCAGCAAATACAAATGAAGAAAATGAAATTTGTGCTGTTAATAATAATGAAAGTGAAATTCAAAGTGAAAATAATATACAAATTGGTCAATTGGAACAAACATTTACTTGTCCCACCTTGCTCATAAGAATTAAGAATGCTCAAAAATCTGACCCAAGGTGCAATAAAATTATAGATCTCTTAGATAAAAACATAAAACCTTACCCACAAACTTTGGTATTTTTTAGAAAAGATGATATACTGTGGTGTACGCACAGGTATCCTAAGCGTAGACACCAAGAACAAGAAAGAGTTGTTGTTCCGCAGGAACTTGTGTCTGAAATTTTATGGCTGCATCATGATTGCCCTACTTACGCACATTGTGGATTTAGAAGAACTTTAGCTTCTGTAAGTAGAAAATACTTTTGGCAGGGAATGTATTCCCAAACACAAAATTATGTTGCCTCATGCGAAATTTGTGTGGTAAATCGTGGTTTTAGAAATAACAAAGCACCCATACAAAGATTTTCAAGATCCACATATCCATTTGAGCGTATCGCCATGGATTGCGTTGGACCATTACCTATATCAAGATCTGGAAATAAATTCATACTTGTCATAACTGATTATTTTACAAGATGGCCTGAAGCATATCCCTTGGCTTCAATTAAAACTGAAGACATTTTAAGTTGCTTAGAGCACTACATGGCTCAGCATGGTATACCTAAATTCATCGTCTCGGATCAAGGGACGAATTTTGTTTCTAGAACAGCAAGATGTTTTTATAAGAAATTAGGAATAATAAAGAATACTACTACTGCCTACATGCCATCTGTAGACGGTTGTGTTGAAAGATTAAATGGTACTTTGATCAGATCCTTGAAAAATATTGCATATAACGATAAAGATAATTGGGACAATCTGATACATTTTGCTTTATTAGCACATAGAAATGCCATACATGCTTCTACGGGCGAATCGCCTGCTTATTTACTCTATGGTAGAGATTTAACAGTTCCAAATACTTTGATCACTGGATTTAAACCTCCGACATATGAATCAACATATGATTATGGAGAAGACATGAGATTCAGACTTAAAAGAACATATGATGTAGTAAAAAGTAACTTAGAAAAAGCTGAAAATTCACAAATTTTACAACAGCATAAGAAAGCGAAGATGCCCAATATTAAAGTTGGTGATTTAGTGTATCTTTACACTCCCTTTTTACCTCAAGGCCAGTCAAGAAAACTGAGCTCTTTTAATAAAGGTCCTTTTAAAGTGATAAAACAAACATCTGCAGTGAATTTCTTAATCAGACATGTAATGAATCCCAAAAATGAACAACTGGTTCATGTGAACAGACTGACTCTTTTACCTCCAAGAAGAATGGAATTGCAAAAGTTTTCAAAACAAACTCATGAAAGTCAAAAATTGAACTCTAAGACAAATAAACTTACTCCTGTGATCACCGCTGAGAAAGACTCTGTGAAACTAAAATCTTGTTTAACAAGATCTGGAGATAAATCTCAAAACAAAAAAACTGTGAAACGAGTAAGATTTAATTTGCCAAATAAAAGGGTAAATGAAAATGCTGTTCAGGCTAGATCAAATTTTCGTGCAGATCAAAATCAACAATATGTTCAGAGAAATAATTCAAATAACTTTGATAATAGAGGAAATGGAAGAATCATTTACAACAATAACTTTAGAAATAGTTATACACCACACCAAAATCAGTATTACATGACAAACAGAAATACACGTACACCTTATAATCTGAGGAATCAAAGATTTTCACAATATTAAATTTTAGTTGAGTTCACAATTTTTCAGAAATTAAATTTTGCAAGAAAAGATTTCATTTTAAGTTAAAGTTTATACTTGTTTAAGTTTTATATTTCAATATTGTCTTTTAAAATAGAATTTATGGAAAAAATTGTTGTGATTTTAAAATTTATTGGAAATCTTACATTAAGTTAAAAAAGTAAATAAGTAATTGATTTTGTGAACTATAATTTATGAATGTTTATATCATAATTTTAATAATAAGTAAATTTGTTAATTGACTCTCCTTGGACTTTAAAATTTTTCGAGAGTCCTGTCTTGATTGACTTTGATTATATTGATGTGTTTTAATGTAAAAAAATGTTTGACTATTTGTTTAAGTTCATTAATGAAAATAAGTAAAATGGTGGTGGTAATTTGTTGTTCCCCTAAGTAAAAGGAGGAAAAATTTTGATTTTTGGAAAATTAAATAATGGAAAGTAAATGATTTATTAAAATAAAATTGAAATTAAAGGTAAAATTAATATAAAGTAATTGAAATAAATTAAGTAATTTGAATTTGAAAATGAAAAGTTTGAATTTGAAAATTTTGGAAATTAAATGTTTTGAAGATCAAAAGTAAATGATCTCTTTTGAAAAATGTTTTGAAACTTTGTTGCTGAGAGAGGTGAAATTTTTGGCTGATGTTGTTGAAATTCTGTTCTCTTGAAATTCCATTTCACATTATTGTTTTTTTTTGACCAGCAGTTTTCAAACATCTACACAAATTTCAGTTAGACATCATATTTTATGCTGCAACCCCTTTTCTGAAAGCTGGCTGGTGGACGCAAACATGGACATATTTACATTGGAGCACAGAGGAAGAAGCAGCTTAGCAAATTAATTGTCCGAACTTTTGTGGCAGGACTGGAGTCCTGGACGACAACTTGCTCCGAGCCTACCTAGGAGGGTTGTGATTGGCCAGGTGGGAAACTGGTGAAGCTATGAGGATGATGATGATGAAGAAGATGATGATGATGGGACCAGCACAAGCTGCCCAAAAATTTTGATGATATCCGTGCTTCTGAGGCATGTCCTGGCGTCCTGTTTCTGCTGCAATCGCTTCCTGCACGCGAGTATTTTTTTTTCTTTTTTCTACACCTCCCTTTTTCTAAATTGGCAACTCGTTAGTCCCCGCTGAGTTACTCTTGTGATGTGTTCCTGCTCTTTTACATAACTGACGTGAATTTCAGGAGAAAATTTTCTCCTTCTCTCTCTCTCAGTAGACAAATGTATATAAATGTAAATTTTTCTTTTGTGACATGAAATGGTCACTTGTTGAGTTATTTCAGAGTGAAATGTGTTAAAAGTAATGTAAATTGAAATTTAAGATAAATTAAATAATGTAAATAAATGAATAATTTAAAGTAATTTATGAAAGTTGAGTCAGAATGAGAAAATTCTGAATTGTCTTGATGACAAAAATAAGTTGAATTAAAGTTAATATTGAATATGTTGAATAATTGTCGAAAAGTTGAAAAGATGAAAAATTGGAAAGTAAATGTAATTTAAAGTTAATATGTTGAACTTGAAAGTAATTTAAAGTGAAGGTTAAGATTTTAATGACAGTTTGAAAGGAAAAATTGAAATTGAAAAATGTAAATGTTGAAAGTGACTTTGTTCTCAAATAGTGAGACAAATTTTTGAATGAGTAAAAGAATCTCATTACTTGAATATGACAAATTTAAATTAAAATTAATTTTCAAAATATTTAATCTTTTGATGGAAAATTAAGAATTGTCTTGTGTCACTGGTGTGTTTTGAAAGTGACAAGTGTTTGAATTTTTGAAATTTTCGAATTGTTTATATTGTTAAGTTTGTAAATTCATATCATATCATATTTTATTTTCGTATCACCTGGTTGATCTCAATGTTGTCGATTGAGATATTGTGTTGTCAGGCAAAGTGCCTTGACAAATTTAGTGTAATTTAAATATGTATTTTTGTAAAGGTTCCTTTAAGATGTGGTGACGCCTTGTCATCCTTTTGGTTTTCTTTTGGTCCTTTCCTGTGGTGATGAGTGGCTTGGCCAGTCATTCAGATCTACAGTGCTGTTGTTTTTGAGAATCGTGACGTACGCACCCTTCTCGCCCAAAATTTTGTTTTAAATTATTTTACACTTACAGGTTCCTAAAACTCTTTGTAAATTTTTGTGTTTTGTGTTTTTGTGTGAGAGAAAAATTTTCCTCACTGTGTTCTGAAAATTTTTGCCTCCCAGAAGGGGAGAGCTGTCATGTCGCAAATCTGCGCCATGAGCCTTTTTGTATTTTCTGAAAGAGAAACATCCTTCTCTCCGTTCGTGCCAGTACAGTGTTTTTACTAACACTTGTTTCCATTGAAATTACATTAAAAAGCGCATTTCGTCGAGAAGGCGTTGGAATGTCTGGACTTAGTGTCTGGCCGGGATGCGTGACGTCAGCTCGCTTGTTGCCAGGAGAGCGCGCCGTCCAATCAGGAAGAGGCGCATTTTTTGCGAAGGAGAACTTGCGTGGGCTCAGAGGACCCATGTTTCGCTCTCTTCGAGCTGGTGATCCCAAAGATGGAAGACGCTGGGAAAATTTGTCGAAAGACTTGAACAAAGGCTTTTGGCCAAAATGGCTTGCCGTTCATCTGGAGCTGAAGAAGAGGAGCCTGGAACTTTTCATTAATAATCCTGATGCAAATCTATTCTAAATTGTATTTTTCTATTCCAGGAATTATTCCGATGACGACTCTGGAAATTGAGATGGGAGATCGCGGTTGTTTCAATTCGAAGCATTGTATTCGGAAGTTCGGGTTCTAAAGATCTTGGAATTTACGTTGGAAATTCGCCCTGTGAACCTTTGAATCCCCGGCTCAAACCCGTGATATCTTGAGGCGAATCTGAGCTACAAATTTTTGTAAACTTGTATCAAGGTAAATTTTCTTTTCCGGAAACAATGTTTCCGAAGCGGTACTGGCATGATGAAATTAAATTCAATAATTAAAATGGCTCTTATTGAAATATTTAAAGTTAAAATAGAAATGATTTAAGATCATATGATTATGAATAATTTAACTATTTGAATGCTATATATTTTTACCAGAGCAATTGGTTTCTTGAATATGTCTAATATAAGTGAAGCTCTGAAGTTTATTTATTATTTGAAAGTTAAAATACTCATATTGAATTCTTCGAAAAATCTAAAATAAATCAATATTTAAGTTGTGTGAAAAGGAGCCTATTTATTTGTGTCTGTATATTTTCTTTACTCACTGTACTTCATTTAGGGTTATTTAATTCCCCTAAACTGGGAACTCCTTTAAATCTTGAATCTGGTGTTTTTGCTGTTAAATTTTTGAGACTAGATATGTTAAATATATGTCTCTTTGGTTTTTTTTGAACAGATCACGAAGTTGTGGGTGGTGGAGTCAGTAGGTGCTGTTTTGTACTGACCCAGCTCCCACATTGTTCAGACGGTTTGTAGGACCTACGGGAATAAAAATGAATAATATCACTTAATTAGTTTTGGATTGAGCCCGGTTTGAAAAAATGAAATACATTGAACCTTTTGAGACCTAATTTTTCAAACATTTTTTAAGCGAATTTAAAATTCACAACTTGCTTCGAAAGTTTTAAGAAATATTCAAATTATCCCATAAAGTATATAAAACAATTTCGGCAAAATATATTTAATGGTTTTTAAATAAAAATTAAAATAATAATTACACCCTTTATATGAAGAGATTACGTGACCATTATAAAGAGATCACGTGATCGACTTCAAAATAAAATATGGCATCCATCTTGTGTCAAAATCCTGATTTTTATTCTTTTTAATTCATATTTAGCATTGTATTCGTTCTGAAACCACTTTATGTTTGCTTAAATTCTTTGCATCTACATACTGAAACAACTCAATTACAATATATTTGAGTTTAAATGATCATCCAACCTTGATTATTTCTACAACGAAGCCTAATTTTCACTTATGGAGAATGTAATTACTAAAAGATGTAGAATGAGTGGTATAAGAATTGATGCATCTCTTTAACACAAAATTATTTATCTCATGGAGTCTGCAATATAGCTGATATGAATGAGAAATTCATTGATTTTACACAGAGAACAAGACGATTTTTTCGTTGAAGTTTTAAGAATAGACTTAAATTACTTGTACCTCCATGGGTTTAAGTTTTTAAATAAAATAAATTATTATAGTATTGTGATGAATGAACGGAATAGTAAAATGTTTATAAATGGAATACTGCTTTTTTATATTGAGAGCCAGGCAATTTATATTTCGATGACGTCATTTGAATGAAGTTCATTTGTTTTCGATGAAGTTTTCAAATATAATAAATTATTGTAGTATTATGATAATTTTTAAAATATTTCCGAGGAAAGTATCGCATTTTAGAGAGGTTTAATGCAGACAATTTATATTTCAATGCCGTCATTTGAATGAAGTTCATTTTTTTTTTGATGAAGTTTTAAGTTTTCAAATATAATAAATTAATGTAGTATTGTGACAATAGTAAAACTATTGCTGTAGAATGTATCGCATTTTAGAGGTGTTTAAATAAAATTGCATTTAAGTTGGAAAGTGTTTCATAATCAATGCTTTACGCATGATTGATCTTTCTTGTTGAAATAGATGTTTCAGGGAAATCTTTGAACAGGAAATCTCCTCGCCAGAACTGAAAGTAAAAATACTTAGTGTGTCCATTTAACTCCTCCGGAATTTGATGCTGAATTCATATCAATTATCAACAGATACTCTACATATATCCAATTCTAAAAAATTGATTTTTTAAATAAAATGGAAATTTTGCACAGGAAATGAAAAAAGTAACGGGTAGTGAAAATTCTTAGTAACCTCTACCTTTCCAGAATTTGATAATAAATCCATATCACTCGTCGTCTAATTTTTATCTGTAATAAATCTTTAGAAATTGAGGTTTCAAGGCAAAACTGCTTGCAGAAAGCAATAGTATGGCGACATTTTTACCACCAATACACTAAACTCATATAAATCGCAGAAATTAACTTTCTAAATCAAAAATGCATACACACTCTAATCTTTTAGATTTTCATAAACATCTAGAAACCTAATAAAACCCTTTAGCATTCGAACAACTTTAATATATTCACAAGTGAATAATTAATTAGAAATATTATTCTCAAACAATTTCGCAAATCTACTATCCACGGAGCTCTGTGGAACGTTTGATGCATGTTAACATTTAATTAGATAGATCATTGTAGCATTAATGTCATCGGCATAAATATATTAACATGTCTGTGAACTCACAATTGCTTATTTAATGATTGCTCTATTAATGGCAAATCAGTACATGATTTACTGTTTACTATTTGCATGACTGAGAAGCGCAGTCGAACTAAATAATTAGAGATTTTAGGATTGATGAGGAGTATGTGGAAACAAGATTAACAGTTAAAGGAGGGGTTGGTGAGTTAAAAATGAGATTTCTCATCCTTGTGATATGTATAAGAATGATTTAATCACTGAAATGTCCGTGGATATGTGTAAGATAATTATCAACTTTGCTTATTGTTAGTTATTTATTGGAATATATGTTAAATTATGTAAGAAAGAACATTTGCTGTACGCTACAAATTCACAAGTCTCTGTGGTGACTGAAAGTTTTCGTTTACCTTATGTATAAGTATCTAGTATAATGTTGTCAATAACTGGATGGAATTTGCGGCTATAAAGTTAGAAAAATTACCTGGTGTCTGACTAAACTCAATTTCTTCATACCAGAATCCATTTTTAAGTACGTAGCTTGTGATTTTTTCGGATCTGTACCGTTGGTCAAAATGATCCCAATTATAGCATGTTACTCTTCGTTTTAAAGGGGCTTGAAAGAAATCTTGCCCCCAAGGGAAGCTAATAACTTCGCGAACACAAAAATTGTATCGCGGCTATTTTTCACTACAATGATTGAAACTGTAATTTTCTCAATTATTGAGCCATAAATTAATTACTCCTTTTATGCATAGTTATGTCAAAATGCGTCCCATGCTGCCAAGTTAAAAAATATAAAATATCGAAATTTTCGCTTGAATTTCAAAAATTTTCTACCTAAGTCTAGTTTACTTGTTAAGAAAGCCAGATATAAATTTTATTGAAAATCCATTAATATTTATGGCAGCTATGGTGTACACAAGAACAGGACCACAGACAGACAGACGAACATCACTTTAAAGTATCAAAACGCGTTCAGGAGGCCCTAAAACATGTATTGGCAACAAAATATCGAAATCGAGAATTTTTGTGAAAACAACACTTTCTCTGTATTATATTTAATAGTACGAGAAAGTGAAATTGGCTAGATTTTATGGATAGCCATAATAAGTAGTTTCAAATTCAGACAATTTATGTCTAGATTTAGTCAAATTTGAGTGGTTAATATTAAATAAAAATGGCTATATCTAACCATAGAAGAGCTAATTTGGCAATATTGAGCTAGTACTGAATATGTAAAAGACCTAGCTAAAGTCAAGTTCTGATAAATTAAAGGAAACTTTCTTCAAACAAAATCAAAATATTATGGCTTATTGCAGCCATTCTCAAAGTGAATTACGTGAGATGTGATTAGGTGTTTCGCGATAAAATCACAAATTACAATAAAATAAATACATTTTTGACACTTTCCACTAATTTTATCAAATTTGAATAAAAGCTCAAAAATTTGACTTCATTTTTTCCAGTGCTTTTTAACAAATTTGATATTTCTTAATCATGACTAAATATGTGTCTTATTTAAATTTTTAGCCTATGATTTTCCCTTTTGCTTTGCACTTATAGGTTTATATATTACTTTTAATAGGGTGCGAAAATACATATAACTTAGACACATTTACAATATAAATATATTTGCATCCTGAAATAGTAATTTACATTGTTTCTATACGTATGAATAAAAATATTTGAAGACTTATAATAGTATTAGTTTCTGTATTTAATTTTAATACTATTTTTCACTTGTTATCTATTCATTAAAGTTTTAAATATGAATGTTTTATTGTTTTAACAATGCATTTTGTTTGGTCTTGAAAATAAATTGTATTTAAATATTAAACTTAAATGCAGCCCAAATTTTCATAAAACAGCCATCGGCCGTCTGCGATACTGGGTCTGCGATGTCTGAATGCATGGGTGAGTTTTGGCAATAGGGTGTGTATTTTTGCTTTTCTCACTCCTTGCCTACTGTACTGATATTTATGCAGTATCTTTGCAAAACCAAATAAAAATAAAAGCTAAATACTCCAAGAAACAAAAGTAACAAAAATTATTTCTCGAGCAAAAACAAATTTGGGAACAGATGGCTTATTGGCGGTTTTAGAAACGATACTGCAGTTCAACTTGCAATTTAGAATAAATAAATATGAGGTGCTAACTCAACTTCGAATATCGGTAAATTTTGAATAATTCGTATTCTTGTCAGCTGATTTATTAAGGAATAAATACTTGGTTCTTGCTTTATACTGAACAAGTATTTGCCTATCAAAGGTAAGGAATCTAACACTCTTAAAAATAATTGTAAACTTTTTAATACGTTTTATTTTGTTTAACAATGTACTGTGCTTCGTGTTGAAAATTGTTGTTGTAAATTTAAAAAATTGTTAGGTTCTGTCCCGTGATCAAGTTTCAGCCTTTGATGTCACTGGTATGTGTAGGGGGGGGGGGGGTTCTGGGAGGTTCAGTTGAACTCTTTCTCGTATTTTGTTCACCCAGGAAGAAAAATAAAAAATCCTGCTCATTCAGATTGATACTATAAATGTGCAAAGATTCAGCTGTTAAGTGACCGGAGGTGGGAGGGGTGCTTAAAGGTCTAGAAGAAAATTAAAAATGTCACATAAGACAATTATATAGTGGTCTATAGGTAAAAATTCATAGCGATTCGTTTAACTTGTTCTTACATTTCGCATTCAGACATCTATAAAGAGCCTTTCTGTCCCAACCGGGAATCGAACCCTAGATCTCCGAACTGGCCAGCCGACGTTCTACCGTTGGATTACTAAGATGAAATTACAAGCTCTTATCGTCGAAGTGAACTCTGCATTCTCCACCCTCTAATGGCAGATTGGCGGGCAACTGACAATCTGACTGACCACCTCCTGCTATTTTTACCTCAGGTTAGCCTCCTGACACCTCTATTTTTACCCCAGGTGAGCTTTCTGGCACTACTATTTTTCCCTAGGCTAGTATCTTGCGTGGTCGTTATCCTCTCAATTTGAAATTGGCGCTCAATCTTCCAGAGTCCACTGAATTCGTACTAGTCGCACTAGTGTCGCTTTCAGACCTCCGTAATCTTTCTTGATTACTTATACTTTTTCAGAATTAAATCCACCTCTAACTGTATTTTACCTCTAACTGTAAAAATATTTATGTCTTAGCTGGTAATAATCCTCGTCTTGCCAGACGGAGCTTTAGTCATTGAGCTACTGAAACGATTGTCTTTATATTTATTTACTAGCAGCATACTCATTCCTCGTACGGAGTATATAATATAAAGAAACTTATAATTCGCAATCATGTGCAAATTCTGTTAAAATATTAAATTTGTTGCTCCTAAAGAGATGTTTAAGAATATCTGTTCTCAATATGCAAAATTATTTTCACGGGCATATCTGAAGAATAAAACATCCTGGCCCCTTTTGAAAGCAAATTTACAAAAAAATATCATGTAGGCAACACATGACTTTCTTTGTATAATGTAATGAATTTACTACTTTTACAGTAAAAAAATAGGTTTTTCTTATAGTAGATACTAATATTCTTTCCAAGATATTGAATTTTCGACAATTAGTCGTCATTTTTATCCATTTGGCGAGATTTTCGTTAATTTGGCAACATTTCAAAAAGTCGCCAAGTTGGCGACATTCCGCCAAATTCGTCGCTAAAATATCGCCAAGCGTTATGCACTAAGAAATAAGTTATTCTTACAGCAGATGATTGGCGTTCAAATAGTACAAAAGTATTACTCAAAATATCTTTTTCATGAATGGAACGAGCTAGATCCACGAGAATGATATCACCCAATTTATCGCATGGTATTACATATGAAAAGTGAACATGTTTCTCAATAGGAATTTTTTTTTATGACTTTTTGATAATTTTTTTGAAAAATGTACAATATCTCGAGAACGGTTCATCTTAGCGTTCTAAAATTTATGTCAATCGTTTTTTAATGAAAATTTATATAAGAAATGTCTATTTCCGTAACTTTATTAGTGGTTTTGATTTTTTGACGATTTTTTCAAAATTTCATTCGAAAATTTAGGAGGGTTCTGAACATTCGATTGCGTACAAAAACAACAGGCTTCCAGTGTTTACGGATTGTGATTTTTGCACCAAATTTGGTTCGAATCGGTTCATTCGTTCGTCAGTTATCGCCTCCACAGGCTCACTGACACACACACACACACACACACACACAGACATCACTTCAAAAATGCTTGATTCGTGATCAGGGATGCTTGAAACGTGCTATCCCGTCAAAAACTCGAATTCGAATTTTCGACCCCGTCACAATACTTTCCTTATACATTATGTATATAAGGAAAGTAAAAAGGAATGGAATCAATATATGCTACCCCGTACTACTTATATTGTCACAGATTAGAAAATATGCCAGTGTGTTGGCAGAAGATTACCCGTATTACAATTTGAGTCTCAAAAATATTTGCCAAAATACAGGAGTTGACGTAATAAATTGAAAATATCAATAATCCCCGTACTCTTTATACCAGAATGCCGTAACTGATGTGCCATTATATGCCAATATATACCAAAATATATGCCAATATATACCAAAATATATGCCAATATACCTGTACTACTTATATTCTCGTAGATTAGAAGATATACCCGTGTATTTGTAGAAGCTTACTAGTACAACGTACAATATATGAGTTTACACAATTTTTGTCATAATAAAACAATTGAATAATAACTTGAAAATATCAATATTCCCTGAATCAATAATCCCTGAAAATATCAACAATAATAACGTTTAAACCTGAAGACCGTAATTGATATTATCCAATCAAAAATGCTATAAGAAAAATCAAATTGTTCTTTTCTAAAATATACTTTTATATCCATTTATTTATTATTCAAATCGAAAAAATAATAATTAAAATTAACAGACAGATGTAATTTAATTGCGTTTCTGAGCAACATGATATAAGTTAGAATCTTCCTCATAAACTGCGAAATTAAATAACCATTTTGATTTCTTTATACTTTTCATTGTTCAGTAAAAGTTTGTGAAATATAAACCGTGGAGATAGAATTCCCATTTAAATCATGTTTTAAACATTTCATGTTTTCTGAAAGCGACTAATTAGAGCAAAAAATCTCCCATCAAACTCAGAGATAAAGTTTTAATTCACTTTTAAACGATTTTCAAGCTTTACGTTTGCATAAACCACGGAGTTAGAGAGTAGAACTCCTAAGAAAAAATTTCGTTTTTCATTAATATCTCGACAACTCTTGGTCTTCGATACCCGAAAATTGGGCTAAGTTTATAGGGGGCTATTTCAAGGCTATCCACAAAATTTCATCAAATTCGGTTCAGCCGTTCTCCCGTGATGAAGGGAAAAACAGGCAGACAAACAGATTTTCAATTTTATATATATAGATATGAACTTATTGTTATTGTGTTTCCCTCCATATTTTCTGTTTCAAAAAAAAGAAAAAATGTTAACTGTGCTTATTTTTTCGGTTCTTTCTTTTTCTTTTGACCCTTTTAATTTGTATTTTTTCTAATTTTTCTTTTCTAAATTTTATTTTAAATTTCTGTTTTTGTTTTTCATGTGCCTTATTTTTTTTCCTTTTCATATATTTTCTTTTTATATATTTTCTAAATTTTACTTTTAAAATTTTATTATTTTCTTTAATTTTAATCTAATTTTCATTATGATAACATACCTCACTCTAAATTTTATTTTTCAATGATCTTTTTATCTATATTCCCAATGACCTTCTTCCCATTTTTGAAAAATGGACGTACTAGTCAAGTTCAAATATAATGTAAAACTGTCTGTTTAATCACAATATTTTTCATCAATTGTTATCTTTTTAGATCTAAATAGATATTCGTTTGGCGGTATGGTAGACCTTGGGTGCCTCCTGAGTGCAGGAGGTATTCTTTCCCGGCCGGGCAGCTAGCTATGCTAAACCCACTATGTGAGTTGCACGGTCTGGGGTCTTCAGACTTCCGACATCTATACCTCATATATACCTCACTCTAAATTTTATTTTTCAATGATCTTTTTATCTATATTCGAAATAACCCTTTTTCCATTTTTGAAAAATGGACGTACTTGTAAAGTTCAAATATAATGTAAACTGTCTGTTTAATCACAATAATTTTTATCAATTGTTATCTTTTTAGATCTAAATAGATGTTCGTTTGGCGGGATGGTAGACTTTGGGTGCCTCCTGAGTGCAGGAGGTATCCTTTCCCGGCCGGGCAGCTAGCTATTCTAAACCCACTATGTTAGTTGCACGGTCTGGGGTCTTCAGACTTCCGACATCTATACCTCATATATACCTCACTCTAAATTTTATTTTTCAATGATCTTTTTATCTATATTCGCAATAACCCTTTTTCCATTTTTGAAAAATGGACGTACATGTTAAGTTCAAATATAATGTAAACTGTCTGTTTAATTACAATATTTTTCATCAATTGTTATCTTTTTAGATCTAAATAAATGTTCGTTTGGCGGGATGGTAGACCTTGGGTGCCTCCTGAGTGCAGGAGGTATCCTTTCCCAGCCGTGCTGCTAGCTACTCTAAACCCACTATGTGAGTAGCAGGGTCTGGGGTTTTCAGACTTCCGACATCTATACCTCATATATACCTCACTCTAAATTTTATTTTCCAATGATCTTTTTATCTATATTCGCAATAACCCTTTTTCCATTTTTGAAAAATGGACGTACTTGTTAAGTTCAAATATAATGTAAACTGTCTGTTTAATTACAATATTTTTCATCAATTGTTATCTTTTCAGATCTAAATAAATGTTCGTTTGGCGGGATGGTAGACCTTGGGTGCCTCCTGAGTGCAGGAGGTATCCTTTCCCGGCCGGGCAGCTAGCTATTCTAAACCCACTATGTGAGTCGCACGGTCTGGGGTCTTCAGACCTCCGACATCTTTACACTAACCTAGAGGGTGGATTTCTTCAGGCGCCATTGTAAAGATCCTTGCTGCCCCAACCGGAAATCATACCCTGGAACACCGAATTGGCTAGCCGATGCTCTACCGTTGAGTTACTGAGACTAAATTGCAAGCTCTTATCGTCGAAGTGGACTTTGCACATATCTCATCCACATGCACGCAGAGATGGATATAGTTTCTAAAGTGTTCAGACCTTAAAACGCGTTTTATGTCAAAATATGGATATTTTAAAAGTTTTCGGGAAAGCAGTTATTCTCTATACAATGATTTAGCAAAGTGAAAATTAATTAGCATTCTAAATTGGTATTCGGAAAAAGTATATTAGATCCTTATTAAGATAGGGTGTTATAAATTAGAATAAATGCTTCTTTCATTAAATAAGGATTTTGTCTTTAATAAAGATGACATGCATCACTTGTCTCACCTTATAAAATCTGGCATTACTAACTTATTGAACAAAGCATGCAGATTTATTAATCCTTCAGCACGATATTTTAAAGCTTCCGTGACGTAAATGAATGAAGTTCACTCTACCAAGATGCTTCAAATAATCTCCGAAACGTACATAAACTTGCTAATGAATCTAAACTTCATTCAGGATTATATAAAATATGAAAAAAGTGCTTCAGATTAATTTAGAGATCAGACGTTACACGTTTCATATTAGTAAATTAATCAGATCCTGTCTTATGATGACTCAAACTCTATGTATATTTAACAATTAATTTATGGGATTCCAGGTGATTTTTTGATTATTTGACATTTTGAAAAGGTAATACTCCGAATTAATTTGTTCCATTTTATATTATTTTTCCATGTGTTAAGGATATATTGAGAATTGTTTATTATACTTAATAAGAAAGTTATTTATTCAATACATATTATAAATAAATTCTTTTAATAAGCAAATATTTAAAATTTGACAAGATTTATCAAAACTACGATTTTCAATATAGGCAGAAAATAAGAAACAAAACATAACAACCCTATAGTAGCATACCCATATTGTGGAAATTTTGTATATCTTGGACTTTCATCGGAAACATCTCCAATGCAAAGCCAATACTGCCGTTACACTGGCTACCAATATTGACTAGGTATTGGCATTATAATACTGCGCCAATATTGGCGTTACCTTGAAAATATTCTTAATATTTGGAATACATTGGTAATCAAGACTAGTTAAAGATCAGGTATATATTGGCGTGCCAATATTGGTAATAAGTAGCAGAACAATATTGGTAATAGGTAGCATGCCAATATTGGGCAAAAATAGGAAGACAATATTGGCTTAAATTGTCAAAATATTCATATTTTAATATTGGCCCTACATTGGGTTATATTGGGCCATTATTTGGCATGCTACTAGGGAACTTATTTTTAAAAAATGAATAAATATTGATAATCATAAAGCTCACCAAAAGACAACGTTCCCTATAATTTGGAAATGTAATCCCACCGCAACAACCATCATTGGTGGATTACTTTCGCGTTACCTATCACTCATCATCACTAAATAGCTATTACTGTAATTTAAGCAAGGAAACCTACCAGAATATACATCTATGGTGACTAACTAGAAAATAGTTTGAATAACCAAACAACACTCTGTGATGCAGCTGCATTGTAAATTGGCTTAGATTTAGTCAATAACTGGAAGTAGTCGATAACAATTTTTTCAGAATATTGAGATACAACTACACTAAATCCGTCATGAATAGACACATTTGATGCATATGGCTGGTAAATTGACTTTTGGTTCGTCACTAACTAGAAGTCAGTCTTATCTTGTGTCCGACAAAAAATTCTTGAAATAGTGAGACCAAACTACACTAGATCAGCATGCCAAGATTCATAAACACATTTTATGACGCTGCATAGTATGTTGGCTTCTAGTTTGTCACGGAAGAAGTATGAGAAATTTCAGCATATAACATGTCTGCTTGCCACTACTGAATTAACGGACATTCGTTGCCTATCAGCTGTTACAGGATTAAGCAACTAGCCACGACAGCCTGCTGGTTTATGCCGATATAAAGGCTTACTGAGTAGTAACAATCTCTCATCCAGCAAAGCCACAGCCAGGGCAACGTACTCGGCAGAATCATTCACCGGGCAAGGCCCAAAGAATTTCCCGCCAAACTCGAATCCAGTCGTCGACCCGATCTAGGCTCAGATCATGAATAGACGCAGTCCATGCGATCACAGACACCTGGAAGAGTCCGAGGCCTAATTGCCTCGCCGAAATTCGACAGCCGGTTCCCCGGATTTATTTGCTCCCCCCCAGGTTGGAGGATCAGAGCTACAGAGCTAAGAACCTTTCACCACTCAGAGAGTTGGCTGCCCCGGAGGGGGGGGGGGCGGGCTGTAAGCTATTACAAGGGAAAACTAGTTCACAAATGCTTTTTATTGTATTGTTAGCATGATTCAAAGGAAATTAAAAATTTATAAAGAAGCATTCATGTAGTGACAAGTGATGTAGTGCAGTTTAATTTTAAAGGAACTATTAAGCGTTTTTAAAGTAATTTGAACTCTTATTTCTGTTTCTTACCCCCTCCGAAATTAAATACTGAATTCATATCAGTCATCCTCTAAAATATATTAACAGTCAGTCAATCCTGTAAAATAGACGTTGCAAAGGAAATATAATTTTTTTAATTGGAATAGACACCTATAGAACTGGCAGTTGAAAGTCTTATTGCCCTCTCTACACTCCCACCAGAATTTGTTGCCGAATCCGTATCAGTCATCATATAAGCTCCACATATAGTCGTTTTGGAAAACAGCAGACGTTTCAAGGAACATTTTAAAACCAGAAGTTGAAATTCTTAATGAATCCCTAAAAATTAAAGTTAATGCTGAATTCATACTCGTTATCACCTAAACTCTATTCACAGCCAATTCTGAGAAATAGATGAATAGATGTTTACAAGAAAAATGAAAACTTTTGAACCGTATATGAGAAAGGGGCCGGGAGAGAATCTTAGTAAAAAAGAAATTTTGAGCAGGTAGTTGAAAAAATCCACTATCTGAAATATTCAATTACCACCCTCCCCCTTTCAGAATCAATCCGATGCCGAATTCATATTAGCAATTATTTTTTTCTATCTATTGCCGATCTGAAGAAATAGATGTTTCAATGAAAATTTGTGGACCGAAGTGGAAATCGAACCGGAAGGGAACGTTTTTAGTGAATCACGCTACCTCCTCCAGAATTTGATGCTGAGTCCACATTAGCTATCATCTAAGCTCTATCTACATCCAATATGGAGAGAATATGTTTAAAGTTTTGAACGGGAAGGGAAATAACGAATGTCCCCGATCATCTTCCGGAATTTGATGCTGAATCTATATCATCCATCATTTATAGCAGATTCTGAGAAAAATATGTATCAATAAATATTTTTGAAACCAATATGTCAAAATCCCCCCCCCCCCAAAAATAGTAGGTTGAAAATAAAAGATACATAATTTGATAGCTGACATGCGGATGACATGAGGGGCAGATTATACTTAAGACATAAAATTATTGATTATCTTAAAATAACCACTACTTTAATATTTTGCAGTTCATTTATGGAATGATGGCTTATATTAAATATATATTTAATCAAATAAATATGGATTAAACGACCTTTTCTGTTTTGATTAATGTCTATTTTTTTTCGTATAACTTACTATCTTAATCCATCGCGAAATTGTAAACTACAAATACAAAATAGTTTTAAAAATTGAGTCGTAATCTCGATTGATATGCAGCGTGAGTATTAACACCATCCTGCTAATGAAGGGAGTTAACCATCAGGATTCGGAATATTAAGTCCTTCATTAAAGCAGAGATTTGGGAACCTTCCTTAATCTTGTGACTTGCACTAATATTTGCAAAATTTGAAAGCAGCTGCGATGAATGAAGTCAGTCTACCGGGCTTCATCTTAAACGCATACATTTTTATACACTTTTAGAAGATAAAGCAAAGTGTTTTGTTCAGTTTCAATCTAAACTGCTACTAGGATTATTTTAGGAGATAAAAAGTATAGTTAAATGTTGATACACTGTGTTATTCTTGAATATTTTATTCTCCTAAAATGTTTAAAGCGCTTGATGTCGTTTAATCTGAAGTTATATCTAAATAATGAGACTTTAGAGATAATTTTCACAATAACTATAAGAGAGCATTGGAAAATATTTTAAATTTACTCTACTTTGTTAATATTTGACTTTCGATGAGGGATATCACTATTTTTAGACGGTTGTTTGCTTAGTAGATGATGTCACCAAGATGTCACACCAAGCTAGAATTCGCAGTTACTTTTGTACACAATATCACGACTACTATTAGTGTGTTTGTTTCGGATTCATCATGCTGTATAGTATGGAATAAACGATAACTGCACTTGGAGCGTCAAAACTGGCTGTATTTACAAATCCCTGTAATTATCAATGTGGTCAAATGTGTCACGCAGTCGTCTTCAAGCGTCGTGTTCTGTAATTATAACTTAGCTATTACAGATTTGTGTAGTTCTAGTTCATACTTTAATTTTGAAGCTGGCTGTGTCATATGTATGATATCATTGGACTCATCACAGAGGTCTGTAAAATTGCGGCACATAATACGTTTTTATATTGTCGAGGCAGGCATCAAGCTATTTGGGGCAAAGAGCGATAAAGTGCGAAAACCCATTCTAAAAATGCTGTGGCAGCACTTCGCTACTTTATTTTTCACTATTTATTCACTGCTAAAATTCTTCAGAAAATCATTGGTGTAGGACAAAACCTTCTAATTGTCTGACATCTGTTCCCGTCATACATTGAATGGTCTTTTGTACGTAATACTAACAGTTACTGAAAAATAATTGACGTTGTGAGATTTGTAGTAAATAGATGCTTTTGTAAAATATCTATTGAATTGATATTATTTTATTATTTGGCATTTTTCCGAATTACAGTTTCATGTTTTCCAATAGTTTTAATAGTACCAACATTTCAAGTCTATAGAAGTCATTTTTATTCCCTATCCACTATCTGAAGAAATGTGATTATAGAAGAAATGTGATAAAATAGATTTCTCTGAAGAAATGTTAATGTGAACTACTAAAAATATAATGTGGGATAAGATATAACTCCGTCCACATATCGCAATGAGTTTACATCTTTCACATTCTAATTATACAGTGAAATACCAAAGATATAATGTAATTTGCGTGAAATTAAAAAAAAAACGTAAATTAAAGTTTAGCATTTTTGTTGGTGACTTCCGGCAACATTTACACATATTATATCAAAATGACGCTTATTTAACTCATACATGTATATGAGTGAAACAAACATTGTTTCGTTATTTGTGCTCATTTTTGTTGCTCTAGTTTTCTTATCACATATGTATATGTTACAATGCTACAATATTACAAAATTTGACATTCACTTCATATTATAAGGATTGATATTTAGTTCTTTTGGTTAATTTTTATGTGTGAATCACGTTGGCATCACGTTGACTTGATTTCTTCACCAAGCTTCGAAGGGTAAGCAAGCACTCCCCCCCCTCTGTGTGTGGGGGGGATTGGGGGAATATAATAAATGGAAAGTGTGAACATTTCACTGGACACGATTTGAACAGTAAATTCAGAGGACAGACAGAGAACTAGAGCTCTACTTTTCGTTATGAAGGAAATGCATTTGAAAACAGATTAACCATATAAAAACGTACATAACAAGGATATGAAGCGTAAATAAAACCAGCTCTTCAATGATCTTGGGTTCAAGTTAGTCACTACAGAACAACACTAAATGGGAGCGCTGACAATATTTGTAGACTGTATATGGTGTGTCAAAAATATTGCATAGCTAAACATATGTTGAACTATTGGTCCCAGATACACATTTCCAATTTATAAGAGGCTTTAAATAAGATAGATTTTCAGACCATGACACTTTTGGTCACGTGGCACATTTTAGTAAAAGTACACATTTTAACACTACAAAGGCAGTTCCAATTAACAAATTGCTCCTTTGTCATTTCAAAGATCTATTGATAAAAATGTCGCTTCCTTAATATGCAAAACTGATAGCGAAAAAATATCAAAGTTACAGGATTTAAATCATTTTGACCCGATCAAAAGAAACGGCGAATGTATAGATTTCAGGAATCGTACGAAAAGCGAATTTCGTTAGATAAATTTTCCATTCGAAAACATACATGTATATCTATCATAATTAAAAGTTTTATACCGTCTTCAATTATCCGTCGAAAATTTTAATTAGATATACATCGGATAATTTCGATTGTATCACGATGAAACTTTTTTTTTGTTTGACTAGTTAGGATGTGGAAAATGTTTTCATGGTTAAAAATTCTTCTCGGGGGCCCATATAAAATGTTACCTTTTGTACTATTTTCTTAAAAGGTATCACGTGATCAGAATTTGCACATGATGTTAGTCTACTTTAATTAAAGCATTTCATAAACTGGAACTATATGTCTACGACCAATTATTCAAGATATATTTAGTTTTGCAATCTTTTTTAAACAGCTTGTGTAAGAAAAACCATTCTCTCTACATGTTTGTTCCTCTTGGCGAAAATTTAACGACAATTTGGCAAAATCTCGTCGATATGGCGACCCTTTGCTGTCTTTAGAATTTTGTTAGACGGTAATATGGTAATTGAGTTTCATTAAGGGACCGTATAATAATTAGTAGTACTGATCGGGATATATGGGCAGTCTTCATGTATTCGCATATATAAGGAATTTTCTAGTTATTGTGTTTTTTAAAAATTATACAATATATATATATGTAAATAAAGTGGAAAATATTACTCGGTATTTTCTTCTGTAGAAGGAAGCTCTTTTTGCATCTGGAAAGGTTGATACTTTTAATCAACTCTTTATGTGGTTGTTAGTGAAGTATTTTCGCCTCATATTTTGCATAGAGGTTTAAGCGATTATTTGAAAATGCTCATTATATTCAATTCTGCGCTCTAAAAGAGGAAAAATGTAGCAACATCTCATCCGTTGAAGCACAACATTTGTTTAAAACCATGCAGGTTCCTTCTTTCTGGAAATCTCATTTATTCTGATGTTTTAACGGATCAACCACATGTCAAGTCGCTTATTATAAAGGACAGTAGTTTGATGAACTTACTAGTAATTTCTGCATGTTGTTATTTTGAAAACACGTAAAATAATTGCATAATGAGTCCTTGGAGGATTAAGTGCAGACGTGTGATATTTTAAAGTTACTTGTTGTTACTTTTGCTGTGTTGAGTGAGAACTCATTACTGTGTTGAAAGGTTGGAACAAAGTTTTATCGCATGAGAAAAATTATCAACAAATGCTGCATAAATATCAAAGGCTTTTATTGTTAGGAATAAAGATGTAAATTATCTTCTTACATCTGAAACAGATGATACTTTTAATCAACTGCTTATGCTGTTACTAATGAAGTATATTAACTTCTTATTTCACTCAAAAGTGTGAAAGATTTTTAAAAGTAATTGATTATATTCATTTTTTGAGAAGGAAACTCAAAGAAGGAAACTGTAGCAACATCTCATCCGTTGGAAAAACCATGCAGGTTCTGCCCTTCTGAAAATATCATTTACTCTGATGATGTAATGGAGCAGCCACATGTCAAGTAGCTTGGTTGTGAATTACAGCGATTTTACAAGATTACTTAATTCCTGTACTTTGTCATTTTCAATACACGTAAAGAATTGAGTAATGATCCCATGCAGGATTAGGCGCAGGCGTGTGGTGTTGTAGAGTTACTGCTTTTGCTGTGTTGAGTGACACCTCATCATTGCGTTGAAAGGCTGGAGAAAAATTATATTGCATGAGAAAGATCACTAACACATGCTGCACAAATAGGAATGGCTCTTATTATTAGGAATGAAAAAGTGAACTGCATTAACAGTATCTAAAACAATCTGCAATCTTCAACATATGACTTTTATAACAAACTAAACAATTTCGATTTTTAGAGAAAACATAAACGAAAACAAGAAATTTATATTTCAGCTTTCATATGATGGTAAGTTACATTTAATGTTTGATGGTTCTGTTATGCATTTTTATACTCTTTTGCACACTTGTTTCGCCTAATTGTTCGGATTTTCGTAAGAACCGTAATTGGTATCTCAATCAATAAGTGGAAATCATTACTAAACATTTTACCTCCTAGATCAAAAATATACAAAATCTCGAAAAAGTATTATACATCCCACAAATATTAAAGTATTATACATCCCATCCCTCAGTTACCTTACACCTTTCTGGTAGGTCGGACGGTCTGGGTCTCAACAACAACAACATCCCATCCCTCGCTTTTAAAAGTACTTACAGAATTATGTATTTATTAATATTAATATAATTATTTGATAAATATTTTTAATATTAGATGCAAATGTTCAAAAAATTGTAGATCTTCTCCTGATTTGAGTTCCGCGAATGTTTCTAGGCTTTTAACGAATTTTGATTAAAAAAATCTTGTCAAATTTTATTCAAGTTGCTCTGTATTTTTAAGTGATATCGTGTTTATTTACTAGCGTGTCCGTGGAAAAATGTTTGTGTTAAATTTTATTAGAATCGAAATATATCGTGTCGTCGTTTGAACAAATATCTTGTTCATGGATAACAGGCAAATAAACAATCATAATTAATAAAATTTAAATTCAAAAATTGTCCTAGTCCAAAGAGTTTTTTAGTATTTTAATTAAATGACTCGCATTTTTCATGATATACGTAGCAAATAAAAAAATTGAAATATGTAGCAATTTGCAAGATAAAGTAAACTTCGTAAAATACAACATATATACAAAAATTTCCTGGTCAACAGGTTTCAAAGTCATAAACCAACCTTCTTTTAGGACAAACAAGAAACGTGACCACACTTACTCACACCAGGTTAGCATCTGACAACAACGTACATGGCTGACGGTAGAAGAAAAGTATTTGCCAACGCGGCAGGAAGATATGAAAAGGACCAAAACCAAACGACTGGCAGAAAATTACGACCACAAGAAACCACTGAGTGGAAAAAATGGCGGTAAGAAAACTGTTAGCAGAACAAAAAGAAACAACTGAATAATGAGGAAATTTACAAAACAGTAGCAAATGACAAACCTAACCAGATGTAAAAAAATAAGTAAAATTTATTGAAACGATGGGAAACCAATTAACAAACAGGAAAAATGAAATTCAAAAATGGAGAAACCATCAAATTTTGGAAGCCGTATGAGCAAACTTCGTCAAATGAAATAGCGAAAAGATCTTTGTAGAATCCAGAAAAAGGTAGACAAATAATCGAAAAAAGAAGGAAGACGACCAGAAAAAAAAATTATACCAAAGATTTCTAAGAAGAAGAGAAGGAGGGAGACTGGTCGTTAAAAAAGGGAGTTTGATTGAGAAACTCCCTAATTAGAGTTTAATTAAAAAATCTAATTAAAGATAATCTAATTAAAAATAGAATTAGAAGACGAATTGATCTAGGCCTTTGAAACATTGATATCATGATTAGAGTATCAAGAATATTCAGCACCTAAAGACTTCAATATCTCTTGTTTGGAAAAATAACTCATATGTTTCTTAATGTGAAATTTAAGAGCCATTTTTGTTTGACCAACATAACCAAGAATTTCCAGGGAATGTGGTAAACATCCCAACTATTATTCAAGACAGGAATGGAGGGTTTTTAAACGAAGTTAATTAAAATTTATTGAGAGAATTAATACACATCTAAAATTAAATTGAGGGCGCGGTAGCCCAGTGGTCAGCGCGCTGGAATTGCACTCGGTAAGCTAGGGTTCGAATCCAGAAACTGCTAAAACTGCCGCCGTGTTCACGGGGAGTACGATCACGTTAAACATGTGGGTCCGTAAGTCCTTCCGAGAGGTTGGTGGTAGGGGAAGGAGGGTACGGTCCCTGTGGATGCCTCCCCAACTGGATTCCGGTCTAAATTGGGTGGCACTTCCCGGCCGTCCAAGCGGTTACCTTACACCTTTCTGGTAGGTCAAACGGTCTGGGTCTCAACAACAACACCTAAAATTGAAATGAGAAAGAATATTAGCAATTTTATAGCTAACATATAATAAAAAAGATAAAACGATAAAGTTACGAGTGCACAACTAATGTCGTATCAGATTAAAACCAAATGTCGGCTTCTTGAATTTGTGCAACGTCTTTTCTCATCGCTCCTCTCCTACTCAGACCGCCGAACCTACCGAAGGTGTTCAAGTCCCAGACCACTCGGCTGACCCAGGGGTTTACAGCAGCAGTTTAAGTGGCCGGCCTACCGAACCTTTTGGATGACCGGGACAGTGCTATCTTATTTAGATCGGAACCCAATGGGGGTGGTAACCACAGGGACCGTGATATCCTTCTCCTAATCCATCACTTATCGGATGGACTTTCAGACCTGCAAATTTAACGTGCCCATACTCCGTGTAAGCACGAAGGTGGGGGTCGAACTAGAGTTCGATCCCCTCCTTCGCGTGTATGCGATCACAACACCTTAACCACTCTGTTATGTCGGTCCTTATGTAACGCCTTATCAATAATGGTGGAGTTATAACCTAGAAAAACAGCTTTCTACTCATTTTCCCCCACCTTCAGCTACATATGTCATCCGCAATAGCCGACTTGACGTGAGTAAGCAAAGTAGCACTTCTTGTCGGTCCCGAAGATGAAGGCTGCTTTCACCTTTAAAACCGGTTAACCAGTCAATTTTTATATATATGCCGTATTTTAAGAAGTTTTACTTGATCGTGTTATTATCGGAGCAGTTTTAGAGAGGTCATTTGATTGTAACAATTTGCTTAATCTTCTTTCTCTAAATATTCCTGAATGTAAAACTCGTCGTTAGTAAAACAACATAAACCAATTATTTAAATATATCAACCAGTTTCAGAAGTAAAATTAGCATCCTTTTTCAGGATAAGTGAAACAGAACAGATAATACAACAAAATCAGGTCTTTCGTATAAATATTTTTGCATAAAAGTATTTTTACAGATTTAAAGTCTTCATAAAATATAAAGAGTTACTAATAAAAGCTTGCCATAAGACATGCATTTATTAGGAACACTTTATATTTTACGTACTTTACACTAACTACAAATACGCATTATTGTCTTTCACTGACATTTCTTGTTTCTGCAAGTTTGGCTTTCGGTTTATTTATCCAAAAGAAAGAGGCTTTTCTTTGACTTCGAAACTAGTTGACAATATTACATAATTATTTCATATTGTTTACTAACGGAGATATTTAATTTTCAATTTAAGAAAATGCATTACCTCTAAATCTTTACAAATACGTCGGATCTGACTTCAACCGACAGTAAGATTGGCGCAATCTGCTTCTATGCTGCTGTTCCTGTACTTAGCTCTAAAGTATTTATTTAATTAACTGTATAATATTGCTAACGTTATTCATCATCTTTCAAAGTGATAAATTGACTCATTAATCACTCTTAAGGAATAGGATCATTAATATATATATATATAGAAATCGCTCTCTCAAATTGACTGTTATACAAGTAAATTTCATTTTAAATATTTGGATTATTTATTACTTAAGTTGATTAAAAAGTTCGGCAGTAGCTCCAATCCGATGGAGCCGAAACGATTTTGAGTATATAAGGTCTTTATGGGTGGTTTATCCTCTTCTGACATTTTTGAAACAGTTCAAAATATCAAAATATGGAAATATTCGGAAAGTTTAGAGCCCTGAAATGGCCAATTTTAGCCATAAGATGGTTGTTTTCAGTTAATAATTGGTATCTATGAAATTTAGACGATTTTTTCTATGATTATAGCTACAAAGGTCATCCAAATGTTGGAAACCTTGTCTTAATGTTCCACAGTCAGCTTGAAGGCTGAATCTTTGCGAGCTTATAATATCGATCAGGAGACTAAACATAGGGTCAAGTTTTAATTAAGACAATTATTTCAAGGTTGAAATGCATTTGCAAGTCGGAGCACCTACGATAAAAACTCTGGTATCCCCACAACGAAAATAAAATTTGTATATAGCAATTTGTGAATAGTAATTCAGTTTTATGCATTCCTTTCACATGGATACAGGTTTCTGATTGATCGAGCTGTGCGGCCCGTGAAGCATAATATACATTAAGCGGTTGACAAAACTACTATAAAAGAGGTAAAGGATAAAGAGATGAGATAGAATCGAGTGAAGAAGATAGTCTCTTCTTGGGTAGCAAAGCACGCAAGAAAAGAAGCCGAGTTCTTAGTGTAAAAACACGTGACTCATCGCAGCATCTTGCTTACGCAACAGTTATCGGGGAAACGATTATTTTTAGCATAAACTGCAAATCCATTATTAAATAAAATAAAATTTATCAAAAAAGTTGCAACTTAAATATTAAAGATTTAATTAATTTTTAATTTCTGTTAGTTTTTTGGTCATAGACATTATCAAGTACTATAGCATTTTAATGAAATGTAAGACAACATTTTCATTAATAATTATTTATATAGATTGATAGTTAAGTGTTTTCCAGATGTGATTTTAGTTCTGTTTACTTCAAGTATAAAAAAGTCTATTTATGACAATTTATTGTTTATTTTGTCGTTTGGAAAAGTTTCGGTAATAAAATTTAGATAAGTAAAGACACTTTATCCATAAGGGACCGTATGGGAGTTCGATAGCACAATTTTGCCAAAGTCGTATGAGTACTGAGTTTTAACTTCATAAGTATAGGTTTCAAATACCAAGTACAAGTGGGAAGCCTGAAGTATTCAAATATAGTGATTCGAAATTATTTTTAAACTGATACTGATTTACTTTAAACCCATAATTAATAGTCCAGAACAATACATGCGATTTTAGAGATTGTAATGATACTAACATAATTCCCATATTTCGTCTGCAATACAATATTACTGCAGTACCAATGTATTTTGAATTTTAATTTTGTTAACAAATCTGAACTTCCCATGTTTTCTAGGTCTTCTGTACTGCAATGCAAATTCGATGAATATTCAGAAAATATATGTAGAGCGTGACTTTGCTTATGAGTGCTAAATAAGTGGGCCCCAACGTAAAATGCTGCGAATAAAATGCAGAAAATAGTACGGTTGATATCACAAACTGGGAGTTGCAATGAGTAACAGTGGACTTTCTGCGCATGCGTGTCAAATTGCTGTGCGTATGCTTGCCAAATCGTTGTACTCGACTACACATGAGCTGAAACTAAAGGCTTTGGATTGAAACAAAAGTTAGGAATGAATTTCACTCAAAATACGCGATTTGGAAATTATGTTATCTGTGTTCTGTATTATTTACGTAGCGGGCGTTTATTTAGGACCCGGGCAGCGACCGAGTGATAAATTTTTATCTATAACATTGTTTCACGTCGTGCTTCATAATGATTTCTACCAACACATTACAGTTACAACATTACAGTTACAATATTTTCTACCAACATTACAGTTACATGGAAAACTGCAACCAATCTCATCCGTCTTTAATCTCTCATGGAGTTATTACCTAATCTCAGTGCTATCTCGGGGAAGATGAAAAAATAATCAGGAATTACTAACTATGTTTTCCAAATGGTTGTATCACATGGCTTGACGCGTAATTCCTCCGGCAAAAGTCATCAGGATAATAATGATATATAATGGAGACTCCACATAAACATGATATGAGTGGCTGATATAAATTAAAGGGTAGATATTTATAGAGGTACGTTTGCAAGTGAGTGTTTCGCTTGAAGCTAGCTAATTATTTATTGTTTAACTAAGTTTACTGGATGATTCTTGTTATTAAAATATTAGAAGGTTGCTTATGTTTAAATTTAGATTTTAACAAGTTAAAACACGCTAATATTAAAGTAATTGGATGCTGAAGCCGGTTTAAGAAGAAGATACTTGGATGATGCATTGAAATTTATTTAATTTATTTCTCTACATAATATAAAAGATGGTGTCTGTGTGTGTTTATTTGTAGGCTATAGAGTTAAACCTAAGTGTAGTACGGCCATGAAATTTGGTACACAGGCACTTGAGGTCCCGAAAAGGTGTGCATCGGCGTTATTTTTTTTTATTTTGCATTAGTTTTTTAGTTATTTTACGTTTTTTCCTGATTTACAACGATTTCGGCCGATATTGAAACAAATCGTCTTCTTTGCGACCTAAAATATTGTCACATAGCAAGACCACATAGTTTCTATTTTGACACCATCGTAAATCAATAATATTTAATCTGAATCCATGGGACAATACAATCACATTTACTTTTTAAATACATCGAAATTTGCATTATTTATTTAATCATATATATATATATGTGTGTGTGTGTGTGTAATTATATATATATATATATATATAATAATAATAGTTTGAAAATCCAATGATAGAATAGAGAGAAGCTGCAACACAAAAAACTCCAACATTAAAAAAATGCCTAATAAATAAAAAGTATCAAACAGTGAATCATCAATCATGTGGTACATAAAAGGCAAACCTCTAGGCATAAGGCTGCAGACAAACAACAGACATCAATGGAAAGGAATCGATAAAAGAAAATCAAATAATATCCAAGCATTAAAGCTTACACGTGGATAAGCCCTAGGCATAAACAAATGAATTGTTTATTTCGATAAAACTCTTCGTCAAGTCCAAGTATTTCATCAAAATGAACACAAAATGCATGTTTCTGATGTCAGTGATAGCTTTATATCTATAAACACTCTTAACAACTTGGACGGCATGCATAAAGATTGAAAAATAATAGGAAACAAGAATATATATATATATATATATATATATATATATATATATATATATATATATATATATATAAATATATATATTATTGAAGATTTTTATGATTACTTGTAATATATATACCCGAGAAATACCAAAGAAAATTGCTTGTAAACTGAAGGTTTTTGCAAATCAGAAGCCTAGTGTAGCACGATGAGCTATGCAAGAAGTTGAATAAATGGAATCTAGTGAATATAAAAGGAATAAAATGAATATGAAAAGCATTTCTGAAACCATGTACGCTATCAAGGGCCATACATGTTTCATTAATGTTGATTCTACGTTTCTGTTTACACAACTGTAAAATGTATTACAGAAATAATGTAAATGGCCCGACGTAGAAGAAAAGACAAAGTGGATCAAATACACAAAAAAATCAAAAATGAATATAAAATATTCTGTTACACCAGCTTGTGGCTAATTATTGAAATGAGGATGCAAAGTATTATAAAGTAATATCAAAAGAATATAATGAAAATAAAATGAAAATATATCTACCCCTAGTACTGTGGTACTTCTGGAAAAGCATGTGTATTACCAATCATCTCAGAACAGGTTACAGTGAATTTTTTGTTACTGACTAAGCAGTTTTCTCAAAGCAGGTTAAAGTGAATTATACGAATAGTTTAACTGTTAGAAGAAGACATGGAGTTTATGAATTATTTAGAAATGCTAGAATATGATCTGTCAATATGTTGCTGTAATTGTTGCAAGTTTTTGAATTTAAATTTAAAATGTGTTTTAATAAAAGAAAAAATAAGATTGGGCGGGTAGTTATTTTTGATGACGGTGTTGATGAATTTATGAAGATGTTCTTTGTAGTAACAAGGTGTGCTTAACATTTTGATTCTTAATAACTCGTTATTAATAATATTTCTATATACAGATTTGGAAAGATTGGAAGAGAAATGTTGAAGTTTATTTACTTTGAAGTTATAAGTTTCTGTTGTGTCATAGATTTTAAATTGTATTGAATTTGCATTTTTAATTGTTAAACTAACGTCTAGAAAACTGATCCAGTTGGATGTATATACATTTTCAATGAGTTGTGGATTAAGTGGATAGAAATCAAAATTTAATTCATTGGCCTCATTAGTAATTCCAATAATAATAAGATCATCAATATATCTGTACATTATATGACTGTTGAAAGGGTTCTAATTTTCGTAAAAATGTAGATAAAGGTTGGCCAGTATGGTGGATGATTTACCTCCCTGTGGGATTCCTTTATTTAATTTGTATATGCATTTTCCTTGAACTATATACTGTTTGAACAAAATGAATTTTAATAAAGTTTTGAATTTTGGAAATGATATGTTTTTTGCTTGAGTGAATTGTTCATATAAAAGCAGTATGACTTTATATAAATCATTAATGTCTATATTATTAAATAGGTCTTTGAAATCAAAAGTTTTTACTTCATATATGTAAGGGATTAGTTTTATTTTATTAATTAGTTCTATACTATTTTTGATTATATGTGTTTTTTGTACAGTAAAATAACCATAAATTTGATTGAGTATGATTAGAAGTTGTTATTAAATATATTTATATATAGTATATATATATTAAATATATTTATATATATATATATATATATATATATATATATTTATATATATTAAATATATTTATATATATATATATATATATATATTTATATATATTAAATATATTTATATATATATATATATATATATATATATATATATATATATATATATATATATATATATATATATATATATATATAAATATAAATTAGTAAATCCAAAGTTAGAATGTATATAGTAACTCATAATACACTATTCCAAAATTTTCTACAAAATACAAAGAAATAAAAGAAATTAAGATATAAAGAGGAAATAATAAAGCGTAATGCAGGTCTAAAGACAAAGACAATCAACAAATTTCAAAAATGAGGAATGCAAATAAGAAAATAAAAAAATCAAGCAAAAAAGCTTGCACATGGAAGAAATTTAGGCTTACGATAAGTTCATTTCGAAAACATTCTCTTCGGGTCCATATATCCCTTCGAAATGAACACAAAAGTGCTTGTTTCTGAAACACAAGATAGATTTTATATATAAACTTGTGTTATATGGACGACAAGCATATAGATTGGAACAATAAAGGAAACATAAATACCTTGAAATATTTTTCATTAGAGCAACCATGACAGCTATATTTTTCTTGGTCTAGCTATATTTTGCTTGTCATGGTTGCTCTAATGAAAAGTATTTCAAGGTATTTATGTTTTCTTTATTGTTCCAATCTATATGCTTGTCGTCCATATAACACAAGTTTATAGATAAAATCTATCTTGTGTTTCAGAAACAAGCATTTTTGTGTTCATTTCGAAGGGATATATGGACCCGAAGAGAATTTTTTCGAAATGAACTTATCGTAAGCCTAAATCTCTTCCATGTGCAAGCTTTTGTGCTTGATTTTTTTGTTTTCTTATTTGCATTCCTCATTTTTGAAATTTGTTGATTGTCTTTGTCTTTATGACCTGCATTACGCTTTATTATTTCCTCTTTATGTCTTAATTTCTTTTATTTCTTTGTATTTTGTGGAAAATTTTGGAATAGTGTATTATGAGTTACTACATACATTCTAACTTTGGATTTACTAATTTATATTTATATTGAAAACATTTTATTTATTAGCTGCATTTGCGCAATAAATTAAATGTATATTGCATTGTCATTCACATTCTTATACTACGCTGTTTAGTTTATCTAACTTTTCATTTATGAACTATCCTTATTCCTAATTCCTTTTGTATGCTTCGTATTAAAGAAACACTATATATATATATATATATATATATATATATATATATATATATATATATATATATATATATATATATATATATATATATATATATATATATGTATTAATTAAAATAGAATGTTAATATGGAAATCGGTAAACAACGTGACTTAAAAATAAATTCCAATACACAATAAGCGCATAATGCAACTGACAAGTACATGGATAAATATTAGAAAGATATAATAACCAATTCAAGTAATTACGAAATATTAAAATCAACAAAGCAGTTAAATCACGGACTCAATGCCGAAAAATGAAACATACAGCACTGGTTTAATTTTGAAGATTAATTAGACTAGACTCTTATTCAGGTCTGAGCATCTAACTCTAATTAACCCAAGCACATGCTTGTTTCAGAATTGGCAATAATAAGGTACTATAAATGCCAATGCACAGACTACAAGTATTAAAAGAGGAAGAATTAAAAAAAAGAAAAAATAGAAAATCAAGTATTACCATTATCCATGAAGCAGGAACCCATCGTACATGTATGAGAGCGAGCAGCAGTAACTGAATGCAAAAGGTCGAGAAGCATCCAGAAGAAGTATAAAGAAACATACCAAGGGGATAGAACCATCGGTTGCAATGACCTCCCCTAAAACCCGTCCAGTGAGTCAGAGTACGAGACAGAAAAATCCCCCATATAAGTAAAACAAGATGAACAGGAATCATAGATGAACAATTTACTAAACAAGTGATTCACAGAAGATATGAATAAATGAGTATGCCACAAACACCATTATAAAGGGACTCAAATCGTAGTATCAAACTGGCTAAAGTTACATATTTTTTTGGCAAAAATAATTCTCAAATTAATAAATATTTATGTATCTTATTTTCAAATTTATTTTTTTCAAAATTTATATTTTGGATTATTTTTTATTTTACATATTTATATAATCATATAATTTAAAAATTATAATAATTATTTATTATTTTATTGTATTATATATATATATCGCAGAAATTAGTTGCCTGCCCTTGATTGATCTTTTTAACTGAAACCAAAAATTGAAGTTTGTTAATGCCAAAGTACTTAGAATTCAAAACGTAAAATACGGGATATTATAACTAAAGGTTATTAAGACTTCACACCCCGTATAATTAGTTTTATGGGCCACTCCAAAAGTTTTATAATAACAATATTATTTGTAAGTGAAGCAAACCAGAGATTCAAAGATAAATAGGAAAAGTTTCAGTTTCAGACAACTGAACAAAGAGCAATAAACATGATATCTTTCTTGATATTTGAAAGAAATGTATCATTCTCGCAAATATCCGGTGATATTTTTCTTGCTATTTGCATTAACAAATGATATCCATCTCTTTGTAATTCCAAGCCTCGTCTCGGAATAACAGAGACGCCAAACTCAACCAAGCCTCAACTCGGTATAGCAATCTGCTTTATATGTCCTTATTCACGATAAAAATTATTAAAAAACTTATAACACAATCCCAGAGCTATTTCATTTTTAAGAGAGCTATCTCTTACAATTTTCACATAATCTCAGAACTGAGACGAAAAAGATTAATAATTACTGGCTATGCTTTCCAACTGGCTGTATCATATGATTAAGCTACTTGAAGCGTAACTCCTCCGGCAAAAGTCATTAGGATAATAATGGCATATAATGGAGACTCCATATAAACGTAATATGCATAGCTGATACGAAATTACGGGGAAGATATGTATGAAAGTACTTTTGAAATTGAGTATTTCTCCTGAAGCAAGTTAATTATTTATCATTTAACAAAGTATAAGATTTGATTTCAGGTATTAAAACATTTGAATATTGAAAATATTTAAATTCCGATTTCATTAGTGTTCAACACATTATTCTGAATGTAATTGGATGTGAAAATTGTTTTATGGAGAAGATATAAATAATTATTTGTAAGTGTGCTTTTCTATTTACTAGATATTGTTGTGATATAACCTCTAGAACCCTGGATTTACGAATGGACTATAAGAATAAGTCCACATTTCTGATTGACTAACACGTTTATTTATAATCACAGCGTAAACAATGACAATATACAGTACATAGCTCGATAACTATTTCATGAGATGATTACACAATTGCCAGGTGCAATACAGCAGTAATTAAATGCTTCACTAATTTCACAAAACAATTGATACTATTCTTAAATCATCGACGTATCTCACAATTCAATGTAGCTCGTATCACGTCAACTGCTCTCTAATTGAGCGACGACTTCATTTGTATACTCACCGTAGAAACTTCCAGAAGGGACTTCTTCTTTTTCGATGCAATCCGACCTATACGAAGGTGTAAGGTATGTGCTGGAACAACCGGGATGTGCCACCCAATTTACACCGGAATCCAGTGAGGTTGTAATCAATAGGAACTGTACCCTTCTTCATTTACCACCAGCCTCTCGGAAGGAGTTACGGACCCACATATTTACCGCGCCCGTACCGAAAGCTTGGGCAGGGCCGAGAATCAACCTAGGTTCGTCCGAGTGTAATCTCCGCGCCCTAACCAGTGGGCTGTTCCACCCTCTTCCAGAAGAGGCTAGTATTTCCAAGATCATATTCATCATTTCGAGAAAGTTCTCGTATCTTCGAAAACTCGTCCAACTTTTCCAAATTAGCGATAAATCGACAAATCGGACAACCTTACCATGAGTGTTCATGTGCGGCAACACTGCAGTGACGTAATAGGAATGGCTGCTTGTATATATTTTTTTCCTTCTCGTTCTCAAAAGAGCATCGAAAGAAGGCAATTCACATGCTCGTAACAACATTGTAATACCTTAAGTATTTATATTGCTACTGCATTATAATTACTAGCTAAACTGCACGATTGCTACGGTTCTATAATTAAAAAAATCATTTTGAACCCTTTCTGAATGTTCATATTTTGATACTAATTCCAAACGCCTGCATTCGCAGTTACACGGCCATGTGTTCAATGTCATAGAAATAATAGAGAGAAGTTTTACTTGGACATTTTCGCCCACAACTAAGTCATGTGAATCTCTGGATATGCGCCAGAACAAACGGAAACAACATGTAGAAAATGTTGTGTTTTTCGAAAATTCTTCTGAGATCGCTCGCTTCCTGTTCAGAGCAGTTATGCCTTCTTATTTTGGAAAATAAATACACTTCGAAATTTGTTTTGGCATTCTAGCAGATGCGGCATGTTTCGGTATTATTGTATTAATTTATTTATGTTCTGTATAGGAAAAGTTATATTTCGGTGTGATGTTTTGAACAAACACATTTAGGCATTATTTGCAAGTTCGTTTTATTTGGGAGTGTATGTACTGATGGGTACACTACACTGGAACACCTATACATGTGTTGTCATGAAATTTAGTCTTTAAATCTCTATAATAAAGAGGACTTTTAATGGTCCTAAAGTTATACAGGCCGATCTAAAAGTGACGAACATCATATTTTAACATCAAAATAATAGAATATATTTTAATGAGATGTTACTAATATACCCTCCAAAATTCGGCTGTAGTCAGTTCGTGACTTTCCCCATATAATGCATTAAATTTACTTCTTTCACCCTAAAAAAATGATGTATAAGATCTACGGAACAATATTTTTAATGTTGAATTGCATATTTGTCGCTTTTTTTGGATGACAACATGTAAATCTATTTCGAAGTACCTAATTAATGTATGTTTCGCGCAGCTCTGAATTCACAATTTCAAAATTAATAGAACATATACACTCATTTCCAGAAGTTCAAACAATAGGATAAATCTGACGTGGGCAGCACATGACTTTCTCTGCAGACTTAAATCCATATTTCCTTTATTTCTTTAATAATTAATTAGATTGAGTTTTTAATTGCATCAAATAACACTAGATTTGCATTTTTAATTCAATTTTTGTTTTTATTTGGTAATTGGACATTTTTCCGATAACGAAGTAACAAAAATGCAAGAATCACAAATATCTTGAGAACGGTTAGTCCTAAAGTATAATGGAGTGTGTTATATTCCTTTCCGCGTCAAAAATTGTGTATAAACCAAGAATTTATTTTATACATTTAAGCATACGTAGTCTTTTTTAGATTTTTGCGGGCCATTTCGTGAAAAAAGGCAGGTTGTTATTTTCCGAATCGTACCAAAATCGAATCAACACCAGAGTTGTTTTTGTTGAGACCCAGACCGTCCGACCTACCAGAAAGATGCAAGGTAACCGTTTGAACGGTCGGGAAGTGCCACCCAATTTAGACGGGAACCCGGTGGGGGAGGCATCCACAGGGACCGTACCCTCCTTCCTCTACCACCAACCTTTCGGAAGGACTTTCGAACCCACATGTTTAACGTGATCGTACTCCGCATGAACACTGCGGCAGTTGCGGCAGCGTGCAAATCCAGCGTGCAAACCACCGGGCTACCGCGCCCGAAATGTGCCAACAGCACGCGGTGTTCCCTGGTGGTCACCCACCCAAGTACTAACCGCGCCCGATGCTGCTTGACTTTGGTGATCTAACGAGAACCGGTGTTTTCAGCAAGGTAGGGCCGTTGGCATTATCAGCACCAGACTGTCCCACAAGTAACTTAGCTACCAAATTGTAAAATTTATTCAATTAGTATTTTAGCTAGGGTGGATACATTCACTTTTTGCAGGCCATTTCGTAAAAAAAAAGTGGGTTTTTCTTTTACGAATCATACCAAATTCTATTCAGGACCAGAGTATCCAACAAGTAACTTATCTACCAAATTTCGTGAAATTTGGCAAATTAGTATTTTAGCTAGAGCGGATAAATGGAATTTTTATGGACCATTTCGCAAGAAAAGGCGGGTTCTGTTTGTACGAATCGTATCAAAAAATAAGCAGCACCAGGGTCACATCCAAGTGACTTACCTACCAAATTTTATGAAATTCGGTCCACTAGTTTTTGAGTTAGAGTGGATATATACATTGCACAGACACACAGACATACAGACACACAGACACACAAACAGACACACAGACAGACATACACACAGACGTCATGCTAAAAAAATTTTTTTCGTATTCTAGAGGTCTCGAAACGCGTAGATCCCTCGAAACTCGAGTTGCGATTTTCGACATGATTCCAATACTTTTCCTATACATTACCATGCATTTACTTTGTATTTGTAATGTATAGGTTGAAAGTAATACATTACCATGTATTACTTTCTTTATACATTACCATGCTTTCCGCAACGTAACTATATCAACCTGTGATGCCTTCCCCACGATTTAGTAAATCTAAACCGCATGCAAACTGACCACCTCAGTAAAACTTCTCGACCGTATTCTACAAAGGCCGTTGCTTAAGTGAAACTTCTTAAATAAAAGTGGCATTTGCCTGAAAACTGTCAATAAAAGTGTTTTTATTTTGGGGGCAGCCTGGTGTTGCTATTATATCTTAACCCGGTACACCCCTCCCTGCATAATAGTATAGTTGACATCATACAAGACTTGTCTATTTTCTAGAATGACACAACCTGTCCAAATATATAAGGTATCCGCCTGGATGATCGGAAGAGAGCCACATAACTCAGACCGGATCCCAATGCAGGCGAAAATCAAAGCGACCGAACTATCATACCTCTAACACATCACATCTCAAATGGACTTTCGGTCTTATAGATTAATCGTGCGATACTCTGTGTAGATGTGTGAAAAGTTGTGAGTGTCGTCGAGACTTGAACACTGGACTACCCCTTCCGATCCTGTAGACATAATCACTGCGCTGTCCCGTCCCACATGCATAAAGGATATCTCAACAACCGTGAAATGCTCTATTTTATCCGTACGAAGCCAACGTTACGAGTGACAACGGCACAAAATAACCAATTTCCGCTTCACTTAAAAGCTGGTACCTGGGGGCGACGTTTGTGGACATGTACATTCATTAACGAAAGACGTTTGTTTTAGTATTCCTTACCTTCCATTAAAGTTTGTACAGAGAGCTCCTAATTACATTGTACAAGAAAAACCTTTATCTTTGTCTGTCATACTCGGCCACTAATTTAGTGACATCGGCTAAAAATTTTGAAAATAATTTGGCGCAATATCGCCAACTTGGTTATTTTTTTTAAATGTGGGCAACTAACTGTAATTCAATAACTCTGAAAATAAAAATGAATGCTTTGTACAAACTATTGCTATAATATACTAAAATGAAAATATAATGATTGTCATTGATTAGAGGATTATATAAGTACGTTTTTGCGGAGGGGATATTAGAAATTGAAAAATAATTGCCTTTTGTTAGGAGTTTGTAATTCACTCACATTTTGTTAATAGGTTTAAATGTAATAAAACGTATTAATCAGAAGAAAGTGTGAGTTCGAGATTTTTGAAGTGCAAAGTCTGCAGGAGGGTGAATAAAGGTAAATCCTATACATAGCTTTTACATACCCTAAATTATGATGAAATTGGTACATAATTAATGGATAACATTAATGATTTTATCCCATTTACACGTGGAAATATGTTTCTTTTTCATCATTTATTTCTGTTCCTCATTTTTATCCTTCTCTTTTTTTTTTCTCAACCTATTACTTCTTAATTTACTTTACATATTGGACGACTTCACAATTCTATTTAAGATAACTATGGCCTATATTTCATAAGACGAAACACCCCAAAGGGTCTTTATAACTCCGTTTTAACATCTTTATTGGGGTAACAGAAAGGTTTATTAAATGGGTAACATCGCCACTTAGCATATAAAAAGTCACCACTTAAGAGAAAATGAATGTTTGCCACAAACAAATCTTTACGCCATGACAGGCTAAAATGGCGTCATTTTCAATGAAGATAGCCATGTGCTGTGTGCCTCAAGGAGAGAAAAAGAAAATAGAAGCTAGTTATGCTAACGATATGTATTAGCTTGTCTTTTATGGTTGTCAAAATGAGCAGAATTATGTTTAAAGTTGATTTTCTTTCTAAAGCATGGATTTGGGGTTGGTTTTGCTATGGTGTTTTATATATATTTTTAAAAGTATTCGATGTTAGGACTGTCATATGATGGTATGCATAAAATTATGTAAAGATCGCCCGTCCTAATTACTCGTTAGTAGCTTGATTTTCTAAAATTCCCAATACATACGTACCACGCTTTTCCAATCAATATCAATTAATATACGACCTCCTAACAAAACGCAATTATTTTACAATCATCTATCCCCTTTTCTATTAACACGTAAATGTCTTAATAAAAAACATTTACGTGTTAATAGAAAAGGAGAAATAAATAAGAGGAATAGAAATCGAAATTAATATTTACCACAAGGTACAGGATTTATCAAGAAAGTTAAATTTAATTTTCGAAATTATACCCTGGTGTCAAAAAGTAATCAAAAGAGGCATTCACCCCACCCAAAGGTATTTGAAAACTAACATCATTACAATAGTAATCCCAGGACGCTCGGCTTAACGCAAACAGCAACCGCCATCCACCGAAGTACCACTGCCGACAATATCAAAGTCCAAACTGCCCAGCCTCCACAACCATTTGCAAGCCTTGGGTCGAATGACCAAGGGCAACCCTGGGAACAACCAATATGTAACATTGATTGAGACATGTCCACAGATTGAACTCACTTTATTCAGTAATAAATTACAGGTTACTAATCTAAGAAACAATAGAAAAAAAGTTAAGTACATCGACGGTTACAAAACACTTTTTAATATCATTAGCAAGCTAAAAGACTGGGACATGGACCATACGAGTAAGCCAGCAAGGAAAGCAACAGATCGGTCCGTAAATTAGATAAAAAGAAGTTCAAACGAAACATTTAAAGACAATAACATACGTTGATCAAAACATAAAAACAGACCTGTCAGATAAGTGCAAATTGCTTAGAGTAACAACTAAAAAGCTAGAGGAGTACAGGCAAGCATATGATAAAGCAAGTCACAGCTTGCTAAGTTGAAATAAAAATAACATAAGACAAGTAAAATTTAAGAATTAATTTCACCATACAATAAATTTTTCACAATTATAACGTTCTGTAACTTAACCCTTTATCGTATCGTATTACAGAGTCTACTTTTACGATAAGAGCTTGAAATGTATCTCAACGGTAGAGCGTCTGCCGGCCAGTACGTAGATCCGTGGTTCGATTCCCGGTTGGAGCAGTAAGATTCTTTACAATAGCGCCTGAACAAATTAACCCTGTATGTTAGTGCAAAGATGTATGATGTCTGAAAGTGCTTCTATAACGACTAGCACGGATTCAGTGGACTCTGGTATATTCAGCGCCGATTTGAAATCGGGAGGACAGCGACCACGGCGGAAACTAACATTTAGGATAAAATAGCAGAAAGTAGCTAACGGTATGCGGTAAGAAGAACAGGAGGTTGTCATACAGATGGTTAGTTGACGATAATGATAGTCAATACGTCAATCTGACATTAGAGAGTGGATAATTCAAAGTCAGCTTTAAAAATGATAAGAGCTTGCAATTTCGTCAGAGTAGCTAAACGGTAGAGCGTTTGCTAACTATTACGAAGAATCGTTGTTCGATTTCCGGTTGGGTCAGTAAGGTTTTTCACAAACATCAACAACAGAAACAACAAAGCATACTTAATCATGATTTTTCAGTTTGAGAGATTTAATTTAAATTGGCGTTCAAAGATTAAAAAATTAAACTCGACTTGAAAAATAAATGTATGCTTAATTATACAGAAAATATGATGTCACTTTACGTAATTTTTATAATAAAACAAATAATATCACTCTCAATGCGCCAACATAAACCTCACTAAAACGTTTCATTAGAATTTCATTAATCCACCCCTATCAAATGCGACAGAGAATTGCGGAAAATTTTGGGGTTTTTTAATCAGACGTTTTCAGCTATAAGAAGCAAGTAGAATTTTATGAATCTGCCCCTTCGAATGCGATGGAAAATCGTGGTGTATGCAAGATAATTCAAATGGTGAATTAATTTATGATTAACTTATGTGTATGATTATAATGTATGATAACGTTTAGTTATCAAAAAATTTAATTTATTCGACAATATTTTTTTTTCATTTTTTTTTATGTTTATGAAGGTTGGATGTTTACGGAATTTTTTAGAATTTGAAGTCGAGACAAAATAATTTGTGTGTGTATGGGTGGGGTACTTTACGCGAATAGATTACGCGATCGACGGAATTCTACGATTATATTGTTTTAGGTTCGTTGAGTTAGAATCATTTACAAATGCTCCAAGTTACTAAATAAGAAATGAATTGAAAAATTACAAATACAGTATAATTTGAGGTATGCATTACTGTCACTTATTATTTTACACTTCAAAATCAAATTTAATGAATATAAATATTATACAAAAAAAACAATAATTTGAATTGATAGGGAAATTCATGTACTGCACATATACATATTTTTACTTATATACTTAGCCTTTTTTTTAGATCAAGGTACTTCATATGTTAAATGAATTTTCAGTCCTCTTACATATAACGATGCTATAAATTAAGACGAAACACTTCACGAGTCTTTATCAATATTTTAGCATCTTAATCAGCGCAATGTAAGCTTTTATTACTTGGATAGCATAGCCACTTTCTAAATAAAGTCTTCAATTAAGTGGAAATGGATGCTAGGAGCAAACATATCTTTATGCTATGACAGGTTAAAATAGCATCATGTCTAAGAAAGAGGGCCATATGCTGTACTTTATTGAGTGAAAAATAAATTTGATTGCTAATTTTGTTAACGATATAACATAATCTTGTCTAAGAGTCAAAATAAGTGGATCGTTGTATGAAGGAAGTTGAGTTTTATAATAAGAAGTTACTTCTTTCTTTTGAAGTCGGAAAAATTTTAATGAGTAAGTATATCGGGGTTTTATGGATTTTGTGTAGATATAAACTTTCTAAAATGTAATTAAAGTAATGCTTATTTTCTTATTCTTCATTATATCAAGAAGGTATTCAATTTGAATACTTGGTAGTTCATGCTAGATAAAGGACACACATATATTATTGAGATAATAGGGCAAAAAGACGTTAAGGGGCTGCGATTCTAGTTATACAGATGACTTAATAAATTAGTAATGTGAATATAAAAAATATTTATGTCTTCACTGGTAATAATCAACGTCTTGTCAGACAAAGCTTTATTCATTGAGATTCTGAAGCGTACCCCCATATCTGTATCTTTAAAATTGAACGAGTTATATTTAATTGAAAATTAAACATTGTGAATGGGAGCCATATATCAAATTAGAAATGTAAATTTGTGACATATCACAAAAATGATAAAACTAGATAATAATACATAAAATACCCGATCGCGTAGTAAGTACCACTGCTTCATATGATCTCTGTCTGTGTAATGCTATATTTAGATGCATTTATGACAACAAATTTTGACACATATTAACGTATTTTTGATCTAAACAATTTCCATCGTCAATTTGTTTATGATCCCTATTTTCACTGATGAAACAGCCATTCACATAGTACGGAAAAGTAGCATAAGTCAGATTTTTTCTTTTATCATAATTCAGTTGATTTTAAAAATACAGATATGCGGTTTTTTTTAATGTGTGTGTGGGTCCCCATTCACAATGTTCAATTTTCAATTAAATATAACTCGCTCAATTTTAAAGATACAGATATGAGTTTTTTTAATGATCTTGTTGCATTAAAAATAAAAAATTTCTGATTGACCAAATTTGTCTAAGGGGGTCGTATAAAAATTTAAAAGGTGTAACATTTTGAAAATTAATGGGACTATTTCATTAACGTAGTCTTATTTCCTTACTTGATTTCAACATTTTTGCAATTTATATTGCCCACTTATCTCCAACAGGTAAATAATTAAAGCGCGTTTCAATCTTTTTGAGACACCCTGTATACTTCCAATTACAAAATAATGTTTCAAATGAAGCAACAACGAATCTGCGAAATACGAAATCTATACACCTAAAAATACGCCCAACGTGGTTTAGTTCAAATTGTATTGTCTCAATAATGTGAATTCCAGTGTTTATTAACACGCATTTTGCCTTTTTGTGTAATAAACAACAAACACACAAGAATTTTCCTACTTTTGTAGGAAGAAGCTTGAAATGCATATTATGAATAATGAACATATTAACGAAATATGCATGAGACACCGAGTTGCGTCGTATCTCAAATAAAAGTGCGTAAAATGATAAGAAATAAAATAACATCATGGTCTCCATTTTAGTATCTGATGTTATACACTACGTAAAACTCAATAGTTACATCATAATTTCGCTATGAAAGAAGCAGAGTCATTTATGGAGGAAACGACCAGCCGATATCATGTTCTTAGTTTCAGTAACTGATGCCATCCGCTACATAAAGCTCCATAGTTCTGCTCTTTATACATGTATAAATTATCAGTACTTATGTAGATTACCAACCTCTAAATATTTGCAGACGAATGAAAAGATGACCACCCAATTATTATATACGCTATCCGAAGTTCCATGATTCAAGAACTACTATTATAAATAACAGAACTACTATTATAAATAAAAGTTTTTAAATCTAAATTATTGAAAGTAAATAAAGGATTTTCAAATTTAAAAATTTAAAACTTAATAAGAAGTTTTGAAAATTTAAGCTATTGAAAAGCTAAGAGAAGTTTCAAAATTTATATTATAGGAACGCAAGCAATTTCAAATTATCAAAAAGTAAATAAATGATTTTAAAATTTCAAATTAGTGAAAATAAACAAAAGTAGTTTTCGAAAGAAAACAAAAGCTTTTTGACACTTGAACTATTGTAAATAAACACATGTTTTTTAAATTTAAATGATTGAAAAGTAAACAATACTTTACTTTCCCTATATATATATAGCAATATGTATAGGGAAAGTATTGGGACGGTGTCGAAATTGTAATACGAGTTCTCTACGCAAGAGCACGTTTCCAGTATCATTGAACTTGAATCGAATGTTTTTGACGTGACGTCTGAGTGTGTGTGTGTGTATCCGTGAGGCTGTGAATATGATATCTCACTAACGAATGAAGCGTTTCGAGCGTAATTTAGTACTATTATTACAATCCATGAATACTGGAAGCCTATTGATTTTAAATGCGATCGAAAGCTTAAGCACCCCCTCCCAATTGTTGAATGATTTTTTGAAAAAATCTTAAAAAAAATCAGGGTATGCAATAATGCTAAATAAATAACCATTTTACACGTAATTCTTTATTCTAAATAGAATGACACAAATTTTAGAACACAACTTTCAACTGTTTTCAAGATATTGCACGTTTTTAAAAGACATGTGTCTAAAATATTCGATAAAATGAACAGAATTAGGCATCATCAAATATCTCGTATAACACTTGGGGTCTAATTTGACGAAATATTGTGAACTTGGCGACAATTTAATGCAGTGCTAAATAGACGAAAATGCTGCCAAATTGACAAAAATGACGCTAAAGTTTCGAAAATGACAGCAAATCAATATATTAATGATAATTAACGTATTTTAATATAATATAATGGAGTATCTTCCGTTGTAGATGTTAGTAATATTTCCAATTGTTAAGTTATATTTGTTCGAAATGTAAGTTAATTTGATACTTCAAAATATATAATTTTACATGTTGTCATCCAGAAAAACTCCAAAACTGTTAATTTTCTAAGTTAGAAACATTGTGCTGTGGAAGTTGGAACCTGACCATCATTATTTCACATTGAAAGAAGTAAACTTGAATTATGTAGGTAATGTCATATGCTTCTCACATCAGATGTTTTAAATTTTAATTATAAGAAAATAATCAAACTATTTTTGAAATTCAAAGCAAAAAATAGTAATTTTTTGTAGGATTTGTTTTGAATTAAAATTACTGAAAAACTGAGTACTTGAAAAATTTAATTACCAAAAAGTAAACAAGAGATTTTTATGACTGCATTGTATTATCGAAAAGAGTCAATTTTGCCATGCAATGTATTCAGTTATATGTAATTATGCAATTAAACTTGTATTCCACTAATTTGCATTTTATCATTGCATGCATTCTATTTCGTCACGTTCTTCTGGCAACTATGTACTTTCAGATCGAAAGAAAGCGTCTCGAAATGGCGGCAACTATGTACATTCAGATCGACTGAAAGAAAACGTCTCGAAATGGCGGCAACTTTTAAAGTGAACCAACGTTGGTCTATAAAGGGGAAAATCTGATGCTGGTTGCACATGACTAGACTGAAATTAATTTTCTCTTTCTTTCTTTCATAATTCAGTAATTTGAGTTTAACTGCACAAATTAACACGGATAATTAATTGAAATTGCCGTTTTAATTCAATTTTAGGTTTTATTTGGCGGCTGGACTGTAGGCGAGGTGTAAAAGTACGAAAAAACTGAAATATCTCGAAGTTAGTTTTATTCTTTTCGTCAAAAATTACGCATAAAACAAACATTTAATTGATACATGTGAGCATATGTAGTCTATTTATATTAGATTTTGAGGATTTTTGCGGTCATTTAGCAAAAAAAGACAATTTTTATTCCGAATCGTACCAAAATCTAATCAAAATAAGGGTAACCCAAAAATAATTAACCGACCAAATTTTTTGAAATTTCGTCAAATTCATTTTGAGCTAGAGTACAGTTGATACATATCTTCACACACACACACACACACAGACGTCACACTAAAAATGACGACATTTTCGTGTTCTAAATGTCTCATGTCAATTCGTCGAAATCTCGAGTTTCGATGTTCGACACGATTCCGATTTTTTCCTTATACATTACCATGTATTGTAAGGACAGTAACAGTATTAAATAATCGATTAAATAAATACCATATTTTTCGCTGTATCCTCTATAAACAAAATTTCCATTATTCTACACTGGCAAAATCGAAATCGGAATTCCTTCCACCAGTAATAGATTCCAGCAGGTGATAACAAAGAAATCAAATTGTCAGAATCCCATCTAACTTAAGTTACCCTCGTAATCTATCGTAACACTCCCCAGGAAATAAAGGTCGTCCCAGGGCTTCTCGGCTCGCTATTTCCACCCAGGGGAGGTTGGGAGTGTAAAGTGATATCCTGTGAACACATCCCACATGTGTTATGGTGTTAGTAGGGGGAGTGCATTAAGGGTAGAATGTAAATGTACGTCTTCCGGTGTTCCGTTGAAGAAGTGAGGAAGAAGAAGTATATATATTTATATGTATGTGCATTTTAAATTAAAAGTTATGTATTTGAGGAAACGTAGAATATTGGAGGGATATTAGACTGAAATGATTAATAGTTTTCAATATTTCTTTTCTCATATAGCTATTATCAAGGCAAATTAAATGAAATTTCATGCACGTACACACATACACACACACATACACATACACACACACACACATAAATAAATAAAAAATAATTTTTTTTAAAGAATTTCAAATAAAAATCTTTAAAATTTCATGTAAGTAGCATTTTTACTATTTTAGCTTAGAATATTTCTATATTCTTAGTTAATATATTAAGAACATTATTATTATTGTGCGCTTTGTTAATTACACGTTTTACGGATTTAGCGTAAAATTGAATTTTATATGTAATATTTAAAAATATGTATCTTAAATATTACATTAATATATTTTAATAAGCAAATCACTAAACTATTTTAATTATTAGCCTAAATATTAAAAATATGTCTCTTTATCATGAAATTTCTATGTAACACATACAAATCTTACTGATTATCTTTAAAAATCCCATTGTAAGAAGAATCTGTATTTGTCTTTAATAAAGAAGAGAATATTACTGGAATTCTACTATAGTTTTTATTAAAATATATTAATTTGGAAACCTCTAAAATTAATGTACCATAGACCCACGTCAATTAAAAGAGTTAACATATAAATATTGTGAAAAATATCTATTAAAACATGAAAAGCTCAGATATTGTATTATAGCATTTTGGAAATTAAAATTTTTATTTGCAATATAAATAATTTTCAGATAATTTAAATTAGCAGTTTGATAATATTTCATTTTTACTTTATTTAATTTTATTTACTTTTATGTTACATTTTTGTTTCATATAGTTTTATTTTATTTTTAAAATTTTTATTTTCTTTTAATTTTTTTTGTTTTCATTTAGTTTTATTCAATTTAAAAAAAAAGTGTTTGTGAATTTTATTCTATTATAACAAGGGTGATATTTGTAGAAAGAAAAAGATAATTTTTCCTCTCGCGTCCATTTCTTCATGAACAAGATTCATTGCTGCCTAAGATAGAATGTATTCAGAAATAGTAAATGCACCCCGGATATATCAAAAAGTATATACCCCTCCTACAAATTTGATAAATAGCACACCAAATATGTTTACAGTAGCTTTTTATTTTGCGATATATATTTTTATTTAAATTCCTCTTCATTTCAATAAAATAAATTCGAATATTTATTTAACTTAAACGCTATACAATAAAAATTACATTCAGCTACTGCATTGGTTCTATTAGCTACATATTCTATTTCCTGCTTGAGATTACTTCAGGACCAAAACTTATTTCTAAGCCATTCTTCTGCATCTTATATTAACTGCCTTATGGACATCAGTAATTCCCAAAGAATAAAACTGTGCCATATAAATGCCTATCATTGAACTCGTCCGGATAGAACCTTTCGTGATTCCTCCCGACATCAGCCCTTTTTCAGGGAAGATATGATGGAATGGGAAGTGCTTCATGAACGGTTATCAGAAACAATTAGTCTGAAAGCATTTAATGTTAGATACAAATTCAGAAAGTCAATGACATAAGTCACCATAAAAATAACCATTTTATCTGTCCGTAACACTTGGCGAAAATTTTCTTGAAAATGCTGTTTTTTTTTTTTTTTTTTAAGGAATAAAATAAAATTTTAATTAAGACTTATTTTTAGTCGATATATTTATGATGAAATCAGATTTCGAAGCTCTATGACTAAGTACCAATAAAGTGATATGGGGTATGTCCTTATACTTTTCATTGCCAAAAATTAAGTATAAAACAAGCATGAAATATTTGAGCTCACGTAATCTTTTATTATAGATTTTAACGATTTTTACAGGCCATTTCGCAAGATAGGCAGGTTCTTTTCTTTTTAATTTATACCGAAATCTCATCAGCACCAGGTTAACCCACAAGTGACACTTTTTACCAAATTTGGGGAGATTTGGTCTATTAGTTTTTCAGTTAGAGTGGATACAGGCAATTTTCGTTTCTCAATTAGCAAAAAAGGCAGGTTTTTTTTTTATCTCGAATCGTACCTAAATATAATCAGCACCAGGGTCACCCATAAGAGACTCACTACCAAATTTTATGAAATTTGGTCAATAAGTTTTTCAGTTAGAGGAATAGGAAGTGGTTCATGAATGGCTATTAAAAACAATTAGTCTGGAAGCATTTAATGCTCGATACAAAATTCAGAAAGTCAGTGACATAAGTCAATATAAAAAAAATATGATGTGGGCAACACATGACTTTCCTTATATAATGCAATGAATTTACTATTTTTACAGTTAAACAAAATGTTATCCTTACAGTAGATACTTATATTCTTTCCAAGATATTGAATTTTCTTCAATTAGTCGTCATTTTCATTGATTTTGCGTCATTTTTATCCATTTGGCGAGATTTTTGTTACTTTGGCAACAATTAAAAATGTCGCTAAGTTGGCGACATTCCGCTAAATTCATCGCCAAAATCTCGCCAAGCGTTATGGACGGAGAAATAAGTTATTCTTACAGCAGATAAATGACTATTAGCGTTCAAATACAAAAGTATTACTCAAAGTATCTTTTTTCCTGAATGGAATGAGCTAGTTCCACGAGAATGATGTCACCAAATTTATAGCATGGTATTTCATATGAAAAGTGAACATGTGTCTGAATAGGAAATATTTTTTTTTAGTTTATATGTCTTTTTGATAATTTTTTTGAAAAGTGTGCAATATCTCGGGAACGGTTCATGTTAGCGTGCTGAAATTTATGTCAATCATTTTCTAATGAAAAGTTACATAAGGAATGTCTATTTGCGTAACTTTATTAGCTGTTTTGATTTTTCGACGATTTTTTCAAAATTTCACTCGAAAATTTAGGGGGGTTGTTCTGAGCATTCGATTGCGTATAAAAACAATAGACTTCCAGTGTTTACGGATTGTGATTTTTGTACCAAATTTCGTTCAAATCGGTCCATTCGTTCGTCAGTTATCGTCTCCACAGTCTTACTGACACACACACAGACACACACACACACACACACACAGACATCACTTCAAAAATGCTTGATTCGTGATCAGGGATGCTTGAAACATGCTCTCCCGTCGAAAATTCGAATTCTCGACCCCGTCACAATACTTTCCTTATACATTTTGTATATAAAGAAAGTAATAACCATTTTATCTGTATGTAACGCTTGAAGAAAATTTTGGGGAAAATGCCTTTTTCGTTTCTTTTAAGAATGAAAATTCAATTTTAGTTGAGACCTATTTTGAGTAGATATATTTATATCTGAATCACAGTTCTAAGACCTAAGGCCGGATACCAAGACCGTGGTATATTTTGTATTTTAATAGTAGAATAAATTGGAAGTATACTACAAGCAAGTATTATGTATACTACATGCAAGTATTATGTATACTACATGCAATAATCATAAAAAAAGAAAAATGGAAAAAATAATAACTTTAATGTCTTTGATCAAGAAAGTGGACAATTCAATCGTACATTAAAAGAGAATAGAAAAAAAATATGTTCACGAGGCTAAAATTCTGATGTGTGCAGAACATGACTTTCCCTGCAGACTCATTTTCAAATTTTCTTTTTTTCTTCAATAATTCATTAAATTTAGTTTAATTGCAAAAAATAACACCCATAATTATTTTAAATTAGACCGAATTTGCACTTTTAATTTAATTATCGTTTTCATTTGGTAACAGGACTTATTTTTAAAGGCGGCGTAGCGAAAATATGAAAAAACTAAAATATCTCGAGAACGATTAGCCTTTGAGTAATAGACTTGGATTTATTAATTTCGCAATTAAAAATTACGTATAAAACATGCATTTAATTGATACATTTGAACATAGGTAGAATTTTACTTTAGAATTTTGCAGGCCATTTAGCAAAAAAAAGGGAGTTTACTTTTTCCGAATCGTACCAAAATCCAATCAGCACCAGAGTAACTCACAAGTGAATTTTCTATTAAATTTGTGAAATTTGGTCAATCTGTACTTTAATTAAAGTAAATACTTGCGATTTTTGAGGGACATTTTCCAAAAAGCGGCAAATTTTTTTTATCCAGAATCGTACCATAATGTAATCAGCAACAGAGTCGTCCACAGGTGACTTATAAAATTTTATGAAAATTAATTAATATTTATAAAATTTTATGAAAATTAGTCAATTAGTTTTTGAGTTAGAGTGGATACATTGCACATACAGAACCAAAGACACATACGCCATTCTAAAAATAGTTTTTTCGTGTTCTTGGGGTCCCATTACGCGTAGATCCGTCGAAAACTCCAGTTGCGATTTTCGTTACGATTGCAATATTTTACTTATACATTACCATCTATTGCAGGGGAAGTAAAAAGTTTGACGATCACCTGATAGACATTAATTTAATTTATCAAAAAAATTGATGCAGTAATTTTCTAGGAAGCAATAAATAGGTGAATTATTTAGCTTAAACTCCAAAACGGAACGCATAAGATCCGGTATTTCCATCTTTTTATTTTCGAAAGTTGATAGTTAAATTTACGAGTCCCAATTGAGGTATTTGTAAGCATACGTGTTGCCCTTATACTACCGCTGTGGGAACTTTGGGAAACATGTTTACGACACGTTTTTTTCACATTTTTAAAAAGTGGTTTTTACAGGATACATTACACATAAATTATTTTAGAACATTCTATTTTTGTTTAGTTTCTGATATAAAAATTTATTTATTTCGAAATCTGAAAGTTTTGGAATACAAATAGGGTAAGGATATTTAAATATTGATACAAGTATAATTTGTGTTTTAAGCGAAGGGATAAATCCCTGTAGGTTAAATATTCTATAACTTTCTTTTAGTTACGTGTTAAATAAACAAATAATTTCGTAAAAGTTTTCTAAATTTTTAAAGAGAAATTTATAATGCTTGAAGTTAAAAAATACAATTAGTTAATAATTTCGAGTAAGTGATAAAATATGATTTTCAGTGATAAAACAAATTAGCATTTTGTGATTCAGTTATTTTTAAATAACATCTAAAATAATTTTTATTAAATAATTTGTTATATTTATAATATAAAAAGAATTGATTCATCTTAAAGGATTACTTTAGTTTATAATATTCACTGTATTTAATAATTAATATATTTACTATATTTAATAATTAACATATTTACTATATTTAATAATTAATATATTTACTATATTTAATAATTAATGTATTTACTATATTTAATAATTAATATATTTACTATATTTAATAATATTTACTATATTTAAATATTTACATACTCCCCATAGGGGCGCGGTAGCCCATTGGTTAGCGCGCTGGAGTTGCACTCGGTAGGCCCGGGTTCGATTCCAGCCACTGCCAAAACTGCCGCCGTGTTCACGCGGAGTACGATCACGTTAAACATGTGGGTCCGTAAGTCCTTCCGAGAGGTTGGTGGTAGGGGAAGGAGGGCACGGTCCCTGTGGATGCCTCCCCCACTGGGTTCCGGTCTAAATTGGGTGGCACTTCTCGGCTGTCCAAACAGTTACCTTACACCTTTCTGGTAGGTCGGACGGTCTGGGTCTCAACAACAACAACATACTCCCCATAAAAAAGGTTGTACTACGTAAAACCAAAACTAATTTCAATAGTGACATTTTGAACAAAAACATAGTTAAAGGCAGAAATAAAATTGTTCTATAATAAACACACAACTAAAAAAATCTGGTGTGTCCAGCACATGACTTTCTTTACAGACCTATATTCACGTTCAGTTTATTTCTCAATAATTTCTTGAGTTTAATTGCATAAAATAACACCCATGAATATTTTAAATTAACCTAAATTTGCACTTTTAACTCAATTTTTGTTGATCATTTGGTAACTAGACTTATTTTCAAAGGTGGTGTATCGAGAATGCAAAAAACTAAAGTACCTCGAGTACGGCTAGCCCTGGAGTAATGGGGTTGGTCTTCTTCTTTTCCTCATCAAAATTTTACGTGTAAAACGAGTATTTTTACTTTCCTTATACACATAATGTATAAGGAAAGTATTGTGACGGGGTCGAAAATTCGAATTTGAGTTTTTGACGGGAGGGCACGTTTCAAGCATCCCTGATCACGAATCAAACATTTTTGAAGTGATGTCTCTGTGTGTGTGTGTGTGTGTGTGTGTGTGTGTGTGTGTGTGTGTGTGTGTGTGTGTGTGAAAGTATGTGTGTGTGTATGTGAAAGTATGTGTGTGTGTGTGTGTGTGTGTGTCAGTGAGACTGTGGAGACGATAACTTACGACCGAATGGACCGATTCGAACGAAATTTGGTACAAAAATCACAATCCGTAAACACTGGAAGCCTATTGTTTTTATATGTAATCGAATGTTCAACCCCCCCCCTAAACTTTCGAGTGAAATTTTGAAAAAATCATCAAAAAATCAAAACCGCTATTAAAGATACGTAATTAGACATTTCTTATGTAATTTTTCATTAGAAAACGATTGACATAAATTTTAGATCGCTAATATGAACCGTTCTCGAGATATTGCACATTTTTAAAAAAAATTATCAAAAAGTTATATAAAATAAAAAAAATATATTTCCTATTGAGAAACATGTTTACTTTTGATATGTAATACCATGCGATAAATTGGGTGTTATCATTCTTGTGGATCTAGCTCGTTCCATTCATAAAAAAAGATACTTTGAGTAAACTTTTGTATTTGAACGCCAATAGTCATTTATCTGCTGTAAGAATTTCTTATTTCTCCGTTCATAACTCTTGGCGAGATTTTGGCGACAAATTTGGCCGAATGTCGCCAACTTGGCGACATTTTTAATTATTGCCAAATTAACAAAAATCTCGCCAAAATGACAAAAATGGCGCTAAATCAATGAAAATGACGACTAATTGAAGAAAATTTTATATCTTGGAAAGAATATAAGTATCTACTATAAGAATAACATTTTCTCTTAACAGTAAAAGTAGTAAAATCATTGCATTATATAAGGGAAGTCATGTGTTGCCCACAACAGATTTTTTTATGTAGTGGAGCATACGTAGTCTTTTATTATTGATTTTAACGACTTTTGAGGGCCATTTCGCAGAAAAGGCAGTTTTTTTTTTCTGAATCATACCAAAATCTCATCAGCACTAGGGTAACCCACAAGTGGCATTTATCTATCAAATTTCTTGAAATTTGGTCTATTAGTGTTTCAGCTAGAGTGGATATATGCAATTTTCACTGGTCATTTCGCAGAAATAGAAGGTTATTTTATCCAGAATCATACCAAAATCTAATCTTCACCAGGCTCACCCACAAACCTACCAAATTTTATAAAATTCGGTCAATAAGTTTTTCAGTTAGAATGGATACAGACACAGACAGATCGGCCGTCCAAATAGTTGCTCACAAGTCCTTAGGATGAGTCGGACGGTCTGGGTCTTCAAGACAGACAGACAGACAGGCACACAAAGACGTCACGCGAAAAACAGATTTTTCGTGTCAATAGGTTCCAAAAAATGTAAATCAATTGAAAACTTGAGTTGCGATTTTCTGTATGATTCCAATATTTTCCTTATACATTGTCATGTATTACAGGGAAAGTAAAAGTTGTTCTAATTTACACCCAGCAGAAATTGTTAATGAAATTAGCTCTTGTTAAAATAAATTCTCTATATTTTCCATAATGTTATCGCATGTTAAATATTACTCAACGATTGATTCTACTGCCCATTAAAGTTTTTTTTATGAATATCAAAATATAACCCAGTTGCTTATATCAAAGTCTTATTTATTTATAGAATTCAAAATCAGACGATTAAACTTTAAAGATAAGATAAATCGGTAAATTATTGGTAGTTAAGTCGTAAGAAACCATTACTTACATTTTTAAGCTTCGGTCTGAGTTTTAAGAATTTGATATTCAGTGAAATTGAAGAAGAGAAATAGATGCCTTGAAAACTTTAAACCAGAGACGAAAAGTGGAATGGTTAGAAATGTAAAACTGAAAATGTAAATGTTTCTATTGAAGAAAGAAAAGAACTATTCACTTTACTGATCGAGAATTGCATTTTATTGTATCAAAGGTCGATGTCTCTTTTGGATGGAATTTAATATCAGTACATGCAAACAGCTTGAAGGGCACAGTTTCATTACGAAATTGTAGATATTTTTGTGGAATAAATTTGCGTTTGCCTGCACAAAATGGTATTTGGTTATTTTTATTAATATTTAAAATATATATAATAATTAGAAACTATTATATATCTTTTATTTTACTGAATGGGCCATTGGTACAAATTAAACAGTCGAGTTGAGAGCAATTCTATAACTTTACAAAGTGCACTGCAATTATATGTTGGTAGTATGTTGAACAGGTCTGACATTCATTATAAAAAATCATGACTGAATATTCTTCTCCAGCAATAAGAGAAATTCCTGCATAGACGAATTCTGCATCGATGAATTAAAATTTCTGTGCTTTTTTGAATCGAAATTTATTGATTAAATAAAGAAGAGAGAACCAACAGCCGTTATTTCAGTAATAAGAAGAAAACTTTTGAAATGCAATTTTTTTTTATTTCTGCTCAAATCATAGTAAGTTCTCTCGATTTTACTGCAAATATAAGATATTCGGGCTTGAAGAGCTTGAAACAGCAGTCAATTGCTCTAACTTTATAAGTAAAGCGGAAAATTTTATTGTTTTATAAAACTGAATATATTGCTTTAAAGTGCTGTGTACATCCCTGGGAAAAAAGATTCATTTCTTGTTATTCACGGACCATTCATAGTAGAGAAAATTCAAATATACCATTCGTTAAGAAATAATATCCTCTACAAATTCATGTGCTTAAAATTTGAATAAGGTGCCGTCTTCATATCTAAATACGTGCCAACTTCAAAATTTCCAACACCAGATTTTGAATATACGTCAAAATTTAACGTGCGTTACAAAGTTTTAAGCGATTTGTTCCAGTCGTTCTTGAATTATGAGTATGCACAATTTTTATGTTATTTGTGTTAAATTAGTTTCCCAGACTTTTATTCGCATTTTCTGAAATAATCTTCTTATTACACTGTTTTTTCTTACTTTACCTACATGTATTGTATAATGGATACGGAAAATATTATGACAGGGTCGAAAATTCGAATTTGCGTTTTCGATGGAATATTACATTTCTGGCATCCCTCAACTGGAATCCAGCGTTTTTGAGGTGATGTCTGTGCATGTGTGTCTGTCCAAGACTGTAGAGGCGATATCTCATGAACGTATAGAGCGTTTTGAATGAAATTTGGTACAGAAATGAAAAGCAATGAGTACTGGAAGTTTACTGATTTTAAACGTAATCGAATGAAGGCCGCAAATTTCAAAATCAAATTCCGAAAAATCCATCAAAATATCTGTGCCTTCAATAATATTACGTAAATAATCATTTCTTATGAAATTTTCCATTTGAAAACGATTGACAAGAATTTAGAATGCTGACACGCATTGCTTTA